>VXBI01001939.1:326355-386632 GCA_013397375.1 Toxostoma redivivum
CACCATTGCTCAAATAAATCTATTTCACAATATGCTCTGCAGAGTCAACTACTGCACAGGCCAATTAATTAATCTCTCACCCTTTCAAATTTTCTTACTTTGTTACTGCTCTTATTTATTTGTTTTCAGACAGCAAAAGGAAGGAGCAGTTACTTCCATAAAAATAGAGTCCGTTGAAAACCTTAGGCATAAATTGAACTAAGCAAAGTCCAGCAGGTCTAAAAACACAAAAATGGCATTGGGATATTTAGATATGCAGAGGAAGTAAGTGGAAACAGAATGGAAGATAACAAGGAAACATTTTCTGTGAGTCTGGTCATATACGGGGGCAGGTTATCTAGGGAAAATGTAGTGTCTAACCCTGGAGATATTAAAAGGCCTGTGCAACGTGCTCTGACCTGGGTGAGTAGAGGGGATGGGACTAGAGCTCCAGAGAACTCCCTGGACCTTGAGTAACATGTGATTCTGTAACAAGCTGTTCTGTCAATCACCATAATATAATACCAGCCTTTATTCAGGAGGGTACTAAAGGATAGGTTTAAATTTATGCATGAACCCTACAAAAAAATCAAAGGACTTACGGTTAGTGGAAGAATAAACTTTCTGGCACAGCTCTAAACATGTGCTCATCACTTATTGCAGTTAAAGACAAATTTACCCACAGGCTAAAACAAGTAGTCGTGTTCCTTCCTGAATGGCCTTTTGTGTGTTGCTCTGTACATAGCACTTGGCTTCACTCATTTTTCGTGCTCCACTTACTGAGCATTACAGTCTGAGCAGAATTACACACCAAAGCCTGAAGCACCATCACTAAAGCATGTATCAGTGTCTAACCATGTGAACTGAAAAGCCTCCATCGCACCTCTAGCAGAAGACCAATACTATTAGCAAAATACTAGGAAAGCAGAAGTAGCAGCTATAGACAACAGCATAGTGAACATGGATTCATGACTCCAGCAGCACCAGAACCAGCCAACAGTTCCCTACAGCCTTCCAGTTTGTTCCCACTTTCACAAAATGAAGCAATGTGCTTACAGGCAGTTTCAGACAAACAAGGTATCATATATGGAACTAGAGAAAACAATTAGGAAACAGATACTGATAGAACACAAAAAAATGTGCATTGCTGATATTCCAGCCAGAAGCAGCAGGTAAGTTCATCTCAAAAGGCAACAGCTTAGCATTCCTTACACTCACAGGTTCATTTTGGCTCATTTGAAGAGTGGCCATTTTTCAACATGTGCTCAGCAAATTGCTAATGACAGGCAAAAAAAAAACCATAGTGACCTTCAGTGATAGATGAATCGATTCTGCCATGCCTATGGCTAATGCTCTTATATTTAACAGTGTTAGCATCATGCCAGTCAGAGAGTTCAGCATTGCTTTCCATTAAAAAACAAAACACAAAAGAATCTCACCAGCCAAAAGAAACAAAGACATCCCTCCCCTTTTTAACTTCAGAAAACACGACTTGTGCAGCATCTTGAAATCAAATTTTAGTATGATTCAGCTACTCGATCTGTTGTTTTTGTCCCTCTCTTTGTGCTCTTGGCTTGGTGCCCAGCTCTGAAAGAGACAAAGGTAGCAGACACAGCTTTGTTTCCAGCCACAGCCACTCACTGCCAGAACCAGCTGTCAGGAGCCAGCTACAGCAGAAATGAGGTGCTGAGGATCTGACACTCCAATCAGCTAATTTTATTGATTCTTGGGAAGTGACTGGGTTAATTCATATTTCCTGCACCAAGGTTCCTCTGCAATGGCAAGTCCTCACTTTGCCTCCTGGGAATTCTCAATCACTTTCTATAAGCAGAATTTTGATGACATGAATGTCAACCGTTTGTTCTTTAACAGAAGTTGTTAAGTAGCCCCTTGGAAAAAACACTCCAGAGAGAGGAACCCTCCTGCACAAAGGGAAGTGTTCTATTTCAATAGATCTCCATCCACTCTGTGATTGTGCTCCAGCCAGAATGCCACTGCAGTGCAGGGGCACTCCCTGATGTACAGACAGTGACGGCACATGACTGAACCCACCAGGCTCAGCAGAGAAACTGGCACTTACCTGCAACTTAACATTTACTTGTAAGGAGAACTTGGAGGCTGTGGACAAAAACAGAATATAGCATGTAAGGTACCAGAGAAGTCCCCAGACACAGCAGTGGCCAAGATCAGACAGGACACACTACTCAGACTAGAACAGCACTTAACCCACACAACTTTCGATAGGAGAGGCACTGATTTCTGAACCATCAAAAATGAGCAGAATAGTTCAGCTGGGGATAAAGCATTGGGAATAAAGCATTGGGAATATCAGATCAATGCAGGGGAACACTAGAACTGTGAGTGCTGAAAAGCTAAATATCAAGAAAAATGGAAGTTAATCTTCCTCAAGATCAGCTTTGTTTACTGCCTGGATAATGAAAACAACAACCCTTTTTTTAATGACCACTTGAGTAATTAGCAGGTCCAAACACAACATCTTAATAGGGTTTCTGACAACTAATATGCAAAACTAACAGTTTAGCTTGTATCTCCAAAGTAGTCACATTGGGGAAAAAAAACCCAAAACCATTCAGATCATTAAGAGAAGAGGTTACAGAGGAGACTTTGCATAGAACATATAAAACAACTGCCAAAATGCAGGCCATTCATACTGCAGGAACGCCTCCCAAAGTCCACTCAGCCCTATATGTACCTCCAACACTGCAGTTGACAGCAGCCAGGTGTTCAGTCACTTAAAGCTGAGTTTGACTCATCCTCCTCTATGTATTTCTTAGCAGCTAATAAGAGCTCCCTTCTCCTATTACTCATCCCTAATTTTTGCATTTACTGCTTTAACTATAATATAGGAAAAGCAGGAATGGAAAAGCAGCACACACACACACACACAAAAAAAGCATTCCCAAACCCCCCAGTGCTAAGCCCATATGACTCTTCCTCCAGTCTGGACTTTTAGCTCCAGAGACAGGAAGGCCACAATGTGCCAAGACTCTGGAACTAAGGTACCTGTAAGCAAAGTGATGGCATTTGTACTGCACAAAGCAGCTTCTTAACTTGTATGAGTCAATGAATACATAGAACATCTATAACAAATCCTAGAAGTGTCTGAGAACAGCTCACAGAAATCTCAGTCAGTTACAGTCTTCTACACAGATATTGCATATATTATAGAAACTGATTTTTGGAGTCACAAACCAAATGTCTTCTCGTGGCATCTTCTCACTTCTGTCAGTTCAGTGGAGCTCAAAGTAACACAAGAACTTTGAGAGGGTTGAGCTTGTTTCATCCATGCAGGTATTTTCAATTCTGAGTCAAACTTACCCAACTGTGTTAACTGAAGATAATTTTATATAATATGTGTACCATTCTTGTATCTATTTTGACTGATAATAAACGCCTTGCAACTGCCTTTCTTGTCCAAGACAATTCTATACAAAGTCATAGCCAAATTCACCTAAAAAAGAATTAAAAGCTGAGTGATACTCACTTTCTGCCTTTCCACCTCTTCATTCTTCCACTAATGGGAAGAAGATTCTGTGCACACTTTTGAAGTGTCCTCCTCATGCTAAACTATCACATAACTACTCTTAATTCTGCTTAATATCCAGTTGCAGTACTCCATTCCCCATTCTTTCAGAAAGAAAGGTGTGACAAGATCAGGAAAAGTAGAACTCAGAAGGTAACAAGTGCTTTCAAAATCAATGATCGCAGAAACAGGTCAAAATTACTTTAGACATAAGGCAAATGAAGAAATCAAAATGGAAAAGAAGCAACAATTTCCAAGTGTGTGACCAAGTTTAATGACACATTTGTTCTCTGAAACATTTGACCATCAATAACATTTCATGGGTTATGATGCCCAGAATGTTACTTCATAGGTGTTTTATATGAATATTTACAAAGACTTTCAAAATTCAGTGGCACTAAACAAACAAGAAGAACTTAAAACTTTAAGCTACAATGCTTAAAAAATGTAAACAGTTTATTTTACATAGTTGTAAAATATAAGAACTTTCTAATGCAGCTTAAGTTTATCTGGAAGGTGAATATATCCTGGTGCCCGTGAACACGGAATGAGAGAATTCTTTACACAAGTATTGTGCTCCAGTGTGCAAAAAATTATATATAAGAAAGGAATCTAAAGTCCACAACAATTAAAAGACAACAAAAGAATTTTCACGTCCTGAAGTTGAGAAATTTATAAAAACATTTACACATGGTTGCTGACCCATCAAAACTTTGCATAACTTAAAACTCTGAATATTAGCTACTACAAATTCAAGATCTTTCTCAAATGGAATTTTGTGCAAAGATCAGACTACATTATTCAGCATTTTTCCAGCCTTCCTCTCACCCCAGCTCCTGACATCTAGTGGCCAAAAGCACCACTAAAATGCTTTTGATACAGGTTTCAATTCGTGCATATATTCCAAAGGCACAAAATGTGCAAACACGGTTTTGTGCAGTAACCTATGCAAGTTCACAATGACATTGCAAAACAACTGTTTGTAGAAAGTTTAGAGTCTAATGTTTGGCAGAATTATTCTTACACATTCCTTTCTATCCTACAAGCCCAGGTGTTAATAGGCACACTGCTTTCCAAAGATTCAATATTTGAGTAGCCTTAAAATAAAGATTTAAAAATGAATCAGCCTGTAACATTATTATATTAGATACTTTGCTTTTGCCTGCATTATTTACGGAATTTTAATCCCATAGTACCATAGCTTTATGCTGTCAGTTGCAAACCAACTAAGATACGTATTTCTTTTTGTTAATGAAGACTTTAATTGCTCCAGTAAAGTCAGCTGATAAAAGCACTTCTGTGTGATCTGTCTTCAGAGCTCCTTAACAGGAAAGAGAATAAATGGTTAGTTCATTAAAAAATACATATATATATTTTAATGAGAATGTGATTTTTATGACATCACTGTGATACCCTTCTTCCTTCATCATATTCCTGATTTCTAGCCAATACTTCAAGAAAATCTGCATTTCTAGGAAAGAAACCTTTTCATTAATGGTAGGTGCAGCTCTATCTCCTAACAGCTTCAATGTAAAAGGAATAATCCTAAAGTACCTAGGATGGCAACTGTATCCCTCATCTCACATCCTCAGCTTTTAAGAGTGCAACAGCTGCCAAAATGTTCAAGGTGAAATTGGAATTGGAATACATTGCCATGCTACTGCAAGGACTTTTCTTCTCAAGAAACCCCCACCCAGATCCAAAGTATTCATAATATTTTCTTGCTCATACCATGGTACCAAGCAGAGTTTATCTGAAAACACCTACCAGAGGGTATGGTGTCCGATATCTCACAATCTTCTCCCTTACTTTCAGCTTCTTGCTTTTCAGAAGCTTCCAGTGACACCATCAACCCAGGATTTGGAGCAAAGATCGCAGAGGTGACAACTGCATTGTGTGCTTCAGAAAGACAATCCAATTTTGATTACCTTGTTTCAAGAATTTGTTAATTTTACAAGAATAGCAGGCATAAATTCTAGTAAATATACAAGAATCTCAGTGCTAGTGCCATTAGGTAAACTCAGAATTCAAGGAACAACTGTCATTGTTCTATCATCTTACGGATTTCAGAAGATGCTCTAAGTGCCCAAAACTAACTGGCAAGAGGTCCAAAAAACATTTGATACAAACATGGCCCACATTTCCCAAAAATTGTGTATATGGAGCAGATAAGAGAGCTGCTTTTTCCCTCACCCATTTTTGCTTATAGCCTACTATGAAAGAGAAAAAGCTTGCACTTGTTTTCAAAGTCACTTTTCCATAAGAGATTATGGGTTGATAATTATTTTGATTTCTACAATCGGCGAGGAAAACATTACATTATTTCCAAATCTCTTACTGAAGCTGGACAAACTCTAAGCTACTCCATCTCTTGCCCTCCCAAAGCCTCCTGTGAACAAGGATTCCTGATAGGCCACCAATTACCATGCATCCTGCAAAGAATTTGTTCAAATGAAATGCATAGCAAATATTTTATTTCAATTTTCAAATCATATGAGCTTCAATAAAACAAAAATCAAAAGTTGGTTTTTACCTTTAATGCCTTCCCAGAAGTCATTTCTGTCTCTTCTTACAGATGTAAACTTGCTCAGGTCATGGTATGTACTCCAAATGTAGACATATTTATCTTCTGAACCACTTACAATGTAGGTAAAGTCATGGCTAAAGATTCAAAGAAGGAAAAACAATCCTTTTCTTAGCATGTTCAAGCATGCATTACAGTAGCTCTGCATCTCTAAACTCTGACACTAACTGGGCTACAGCCCAGTAAGTAGAGATGATTTAATCTGGGAAATTTATCTGGAGCAGGGGGACTGAGCAAGATCATCTCCCAAGGTAATTTCCAACTTCAGTTCTAGTACAGTTCCTGCACTCACAGCAACAGTAATGGACACACATCATACTGTCCACTGATGCAACTGCATTCATTCATCTACAGGAACTCCCAGCTCATCACTCATGTGCAGAGCCTCTTTTAACCTTTGCATTCTAAGCCAAATGACATTTCAGAGGCTCAGTTTCATGCCAATGTACATTATTTAAACAAAACCCTCTGTACTTCAGCCACAGCATTTACCAAATCCAGCAACACCATTGTTACAATACCGTCTTACCTAAAGCTGGCTTTGATTTGGCTGCTGCTGTTGACATAACCTTTGTACTTCATAGATAGAGACAGATCTCTTAGGTCATACAATCTGATTCTGGAATCATTTGATGTGACTAGTATCTAGAAAAGAAATAAATAAATTTAGGAGTGGAAACAATTAGCCATCTGTAACGATTTTTTCACCTGCATGTTAATCAGAGAATAATACAATTAAAAGAATATATATTCTATTTTACCACTACCTAGTATTGTATTAGCCCAAATCAGCAAAGAGTAAGACTTGTTTTAGTAGTGTTAAAAGAGTTGACACAAACTTACTAAGAATTAGATATAAATATCAGAATTCAGTACTGGGCCAAAGCTGCACTGAAAGACAGTACCTTATTTTCTCCTGGCAAAGGTTCAATGCCAGTAATTTTTCTTCCAACTCTATTTCGACCTCTGGTAGAACGCACATGTATTTGTGTGTGATACTTCAAGTGCTGAAAAGATATCAAAGCGTGTCCCAGTTTGAAATTGTGTAAAAATGTTAGTTTGCTTCAAGCTATAAAAGTTTTTCTTGATATTTAAATAACCACGACTTCTAAATCTGTTTGTTACTTAACATAAAAAAATTCACAGTCTCAAAGTTTTTACCTCTGTGTCATAAAAGATGCATCTTCCATCGTAGGTGCCTATGACTGCATATTTGCCATTCTGACAGAAGTTGGCAGCTGTAATCAATTTTGTCTGCCCATCTACTTCATTCCATAATGCCACTTTTTTGTCAGGAATGTTCCAGAGTCGGAGTTTTCCATCCAATGAACCACTTAAGAAGTACCTGTCATCCTGAGAACACACACAAGGTTTAATCTCCCTTGTGCTATGTCTCTGCCTTCCTTAAAACCTTCCTACCCCATTTCCAAACAGCTCCTCTACACAATTTCCCAAATAAGAACCCTCAGATGAACTGATTATAATGTTTAAGAAATTTGTGGCAAATGGAATTCCAATTCTTACAGGCTTTTGACAAGATTACACACATGCAGTTATACCTCAGGTTGGAAAACTGCTCACTGCTAGCAAAGTTCTACCCTCTCAACACTCACCTTGCCAGGAGCTGAAAGCTCCTTTCACAGTTTCCCATACATCTACTGGTTTTGTATGTTTAGGGAACACTGGCAAACACTGTTCTTCCACTTGAGTTTTATTAGTATTAAGAAGCTTGATTGCACTATTTAAAAAAAATTATAAAAAATATGTTGAAAGTAATCTCTGGAGGTCTCTGATCCACCCCTCCTGCTTGTAGCAAGGACAGTTCCAAAAGTTTAATCAGGCTGTACTGGGTTATGTTCTGTCAAGTTTTAAAAATTCTTAAGGACTCTGTGGTCTCTGAACAATCTGTTCAATCTCATTATGATTTTCTTATTATCCAGGAGGCATATTTTTAAAGTGCACAAAATATTATTCAATCTTTTTTTTTAATTAAAGGAAAAAAAAACGAGCAGAATGTTATCATTTTAAATTCTACCTCTCTAGAATTAAGAGGGCAGTTTCACTTACCCTTGGATGGAAAGCTATAGCAGTGACAAAGTCTATATGCTGGAAACAGCAAAGACATTCTCTTCTTGATATGTGCCATAATCTGACAGTTTTATCCATAGAAGAAGAAAGCAAGAAGTAATTCTGTGAAACAAGAGCATTCCACAGTTATTAACAGACACAAAAGTAACTGGAAATACAGAATTGGATTGGTAGAGCCTTACCAACTTCTATGGTGCTATGAAATTTAACATTTTATCTTTTCAGATAAAAAGGTTTATCCAAATTACCATTACTGATCAGTGCTTTCCTAAAGAGCTGTACAATGACCTTCGGGCACAGAAAATTTTCTGGAAGAATCTCAGTGAAAATGAATACTTGGAATGTAGTTAAAGTATTCAGAGAAGAAATAGCATGACAGACTTCAGAGATGCCTGAGATGCTTCAACCAGACTGTGCTGCTAAAAGTACAACTGCATTCCCATGTGGAGAACTATCTGAATAAGTCTGATGTGAAACAAGGTAATTCTCTAATTTCAAAATAGATGCATATATTCAGCAACTTCAGAATGTGTACACTTTGCCCAAAAGAAGACAAGAAAAGCAGTAACACCATAAAAGAGAAACCATACAGCTCAATGGAAAATCCTCCCACTCTAATTTACTGTCACTATTGAATACACAACTGTAATTGTTACTGGCTTGAGTTATTTTTTAAGACAACTTTTAATTACATAGGCCCAAGAAGGCCGCTCATTTTATTCCAACTATTTCAACTAAAATAAATGTTCCCTTTACAAAACTTCTTTTAACTTCAAGGATCATTTCATATTGTTTAAATGTATGGTTCCAGTGGCAACTGACAACAGGAAACAAGGAAACCACAGAAGAACTGTGTAGGCTGTATTAAGGTGCCTTACTTTAGACCAGGAAAGATCAAGAAGATCTGCTGTATGGCCTTTGTATTTGCAAAATGGTCGTTGACGAAATGGGGCATTTTTATCATCTGGGTCTTCATCAACTCCACTGCAAATCTATGAGAGAAATGTATAGAGATACTACCAAATATCAGCTGGAAAAATTAACAATGAGGCACTTACTGCTTAAAAAAGTGTAAGGACAATAACAATTTGAACAAACAAGATTGCACTAATAAATAACCGAAGTAAATGTCAAGTACAATGAGCTGTGAAGCATCGTCCTGAAATTGCAAAATTAAGAAGTTCTAAATTTTCTATTTTTCAGCTCTTATTCAGTGGGATCAGTTTGACAGCAATTTAAGCAAACACCTGAAGATAAGCTTTTGGAACAAAGTATATCAACCTTAAAAACTGTGTTCCACTTCAGAATATAAGCTGTGAGTTCAGGTTTCCAAGTTTCAAGTGCATATCATTAATGACAACTTCCTAGTAAGACACTGGTTCACAATTAACAGGTGTAAAATAACAATGTAAAAAAAAGACCTAGAAGTTCCTATACAAAACCTCTGCAGAAAAAAAAAAACCACCCAAACTCAAAAAAACCCAACCACTCAAAACAACATCTCTGGGGTGTGTGGCTTCGCAAGCCCACTCATTTACATGAGTTAAAGAACATCGCTGGCCTCCCTGCTTCCTCCTCTGTCAAAACAACACACGGTAAGTAACGCTACTGCCAAGATCTTCACTTAAACCCTGATTTTATCATCTGTTTCTTACACTAGTAGAAGCAAAAAATAGAAAAAAAAAACCACCTTAAATACATTAATTTTAATGGCAAAATTTACTACAGTATCTGAAAACTTTACAAAAGTGTCTGAATACATCTCTTCAGTCATGTTCCATTTTTTTCTACACGGATGTGAAAAATTTAAATATGTCAGGTATCGTTAGGCTTCTGAGAATCCCATTGCTCACTCTGGCCTTCCTCAGAAAAAGCATCAAGTGAGACATTAACCACAAGTAATAATCAGAGATAAAGCACTAAGGAAATTCAATGATGCAGGGTTTTTCCCCTTAGCAATTCACTCAGCAATCTCCTCTGGCAGGAAGTGACAGCACAGCTATGCAGATTTTGTAATGCACCAAATTCAATGATGGGCTTCCTTGCTTGCACCCCTTGTACACAAGATTAACATATTTGATTGAAGACATCTATTGATATGACAGTTTGACAAAAATACACAAGCCAAGCACTCCTTTAATGTGTGTCTGGATAAAGCAACAATGAAGATCTGGAATTACAAACCAGACCATCTCTCCCTCTCCCAATATATTGTGTACCTACCCCTGCATCGGTATCAGACTTGGAAGAATTCAGGCTCTCTTGAGAGGGAGAAGGGGAGACACGGCCTGGAACAGACAGAAACATCATGCTCAACATCAAGTTCCCCAAAACCCAGCATTTCTGCTGTTTCAGAGCTCTAGGCATGCACAGAGAGATACCTTCTGTGTTGTACTTCATTCTCATGTTATTGAAATAGTCAAAGGCATTCTTTAAAACCCATATCCTTACAACGTTGTCCTGCCCTGCAGATGCCAGTAATCGACCACAGTGAGAAAATTTCATTGTCCAAACAGCACCCTGTCAAAATAAAGAGATGATTGTTTAAGTCACAAAAAGTGCTTTTCTGCATGCCATAAAGGCTTTCTACGTCAACTGACATGATTTAGACATACACAAGATACCAGAAGTAAAATAAATTGCAGATCAAAACACTGATAAGGAATTCTTAGGACTGCTGGATTGTGCAACACATGTGCAAAAACAGTTTGAAAGAAAAAGCCCACAGGGCAGATGACTGCAAGAGAGGAAATACAGGTCAGCACTACCACAGAATTCTACATAAGACTTGTACAGCTGTCTGAGGGACTCAGAACCTCCTGTTTGTGTTGTAGAACCGACAAGTACTTGTAGCTGCACTTGAGGTCTGCATGCTTTTTTTTTTAAAGTAGAAACAGTGCTTGGTTACACCAACTGGCAACCAAAATGGGTACTACATATATTTGTTATATTCATAATTGGCTTGAGGGTTTTGCAAAGCCTCTGATGATAACAATTCTTTCTCCATTGCAAAGTCCAAAGAGTTACTAGTCAATAAAACATAACCACATTAGCAGTATCCCATTTCCTCCTGCTACTGAATAAAGAGCTACCAGGCATTTGACTCCAACAAGCTCCTTTAATTTGGAGGAATTTCCAAGGTTTAGGAAGTCAAATATTGGCATGATGGAAACTAACACAGATTACCAGCAGGAATGGAAAGTTTGGCTGTGGATGACAAGCTTCCAATCTCCGGTCACTGACTGCTGTAGGTCATTACCCTCAGCCCAACACTTAGAGATGAGGGACTGCTTCCAATGTCAGACAGCTGCTATTAGAAGTTTGGGAAATCAGGAATACTAGAATGTATTCCAGACTCCATAGGGAAGCATGAACACTTCAAACAGTGATGAATAGGTAGTTTTTCTGCCTCATTCTCCACTGGCATCTCTGCAAATATCCTATCCTGGTTTCTCCCCTCCTTATTATTCTGATCCACATACTCTATTAACCTCTCCCAATTTTTGCCTCCAGAACCTATACTGTAACAATAATAACAAGTATTTCTGTTCAATACTTGTGTTCATCTGTCTAATAGACTAATTTATGTACTGCTGAGCAAGTCAAGCTTGCTGCTCTGTGTTCAATTCTGGTAGTGGAAAATAGCCTATTTCAGCCTAAAGTTGTAACTGCAGCAACTAAAAAAAAACAAATACCACTTGATACCCTAACTCTTTAAAGGAGAGCTCTGTAGAATCCCTGATGCCTGGGAGTCTTCATGCTTTTCACCCTCTGAAGATCTGGTCAAACCAGCCAAATTTTCATTTTTTTGCCAGTCTATTATTTTCCAGAATTAAGTTTTTCACAGAGAATAAACTTGACAGTCATTTTTGGAGGTCACCAAGTAGATGAAAATGAAAAGTTGAATCTCAGGCTTAACAGATTCAGCAAAACCACAGATGGAATTTGAGACCTACCATATGCTCTCCACTGAGATCCTGAACAACTTTAATTTGTTCAAAATCATAAGGTCCCTTGAAGCCATGTGCTGCTTTGAACTTAACTGGTCTTGTATAGGGCATCCCTTCATCATCACTGGAAGAGGGATCATCTTGATCTGTGTGAAAGACTAAGAGGAACAGAAATTGCAGCACCCATTTAATCTGTTAGTAAGCATTTTGGTAGCAGGTTAGTCTTGAATTAGACAATTTCTATAGGCAATTTTAAGATCTTAAAGGAAAATAATAATAGCATTGCATCAGGGTCTAAAAATGCATCTGCATTAATTTTAGGCTGCAGTGAATCCAAACACTGAACACTGAAAATAAGAACTTCTATCAATTTTTGCTCAGCACCTTTCTCAGCACTTGTCTTGCATTCAGCAGATCCTGTACTAAGTGATTTCTGTCAGTTTAATGTGTGCTGAAAACAAGTCTCTTGGTTTCTTCTCTCTGAATACACTGCAATGGCCTGGTGATTTGCCCATGAAGTATAAGAATTGCAAAAGAGCTGTGGCCAAGAGCCAGTGGCAATACAAGACACTGAAGTGCAGCAGCTCCATGGCACTTATCTCAGGCTGTGGTTACACCCGCTTGCTGCAGCATTAGAAGTCTGTATGAAAGATACACTGATGAAACTGTGTAGGAGAGAGTTCAGTTGTAGCTGGGAAATCTAACAGGAGCTCAAGCTATATGAGAATTCTAATTGTGGCACTGGTTGCCAGAAAACAATCTGATTTATTAAAGTAATGAAGATAATCCCTACTTCTACCTTTGCTGGAATAACTTTCCAAAAATGTGATATTGTGACATTTTGATATCAAAATCTTTCTAAAAGCACAACAAAGAATCAGAGTATTAAGCTGGTTTAGTTGAAAAGGTCTCTCAACAATCACTTTACAAGAATTTATCCTTGTAACCTGGTTGTCTCAAAATGCCTACTAAGTTACAAGGTTCAACTCTAAAAAAATCACATCACCAACTGTAGAACAGCGGAAGAATGGAGCAGTGTATATTCCTCTGTCAGCTTTGATTCCTAAAAGCACAAGGATAAACTGACTATCCTATTAAAAAAAAAAATTGAACGTCACTTACCTTCATCTCGAACACTCTTAACCTTATTTACAGCACGTTCACCATATTCCTCAGCAAGGTGCTTTGCTTTCTTTACAGATTTGCCAAGGAACTTTTTCAGTTGAGTCCTTAAAAGCAAGAGTACTTTTTCAACACATAACATGGAAAATTCTCTTTTTCTTGCTACTATGAAGCAATAATTTTGAATTGAAATGCAATCTTATCTTTTCTCATTACTGCTTCTTAAAATAAGCAATAAATTTGACAGCAGTCATGCAATCTTCAGTTCAACCACAGAGCTACAGGCTTATGTAAAATTGGGATCACTTGTAAAGTGATTACTTAAAAGGTAACTTGTTCAGTAGTCAGAAGGGAAGCTTCAGCTTAGAAAAATAAAATCTGTTTTTTCTTTCTAGGGAAAGGAAAAAACATAAACCAGCATCTTACGTTTTCTGTTTTAACCTCCCTCCATCGGTGTCAGTTTGCTGTGTCTGCATTTTGTCTTCATCATCGGACTGTGCTGCATCATTACTAGGAAATACAGAAGTGACTGTTTAATGGGATATCATAATGAATTTAAATTGAGTGAAACATTAGTAAAATAGGCTCTGCATTTTAGAATCCATCTTTATTCCTCTATGTAACACACTGGAAAAATATGGACAGTATTTTAATCACATAATAAACAGGTCTTTCAATTCTTAGGCATCTTGATACTAAAGCTATATACACTCTGCAGGTGCCGAAGTTACACTATTCCCTGCCACAAATTTCTAACTTAAGCTTATAGTGACATTTTGAAAGCTAAGAGCAGACAAAACACATTAAGTTACTAGGAACTGATAACATGCCACTTTGTTCTCATGTCTTGCTTTCCACAGATCAAATAAATTAATAGTTGTTAATTCTGAAATATAAGTCTTTTCACAAGAGTCCTAGAGAAGTGAGCTTTTCAATAATAAACCAATGCAGAAAACCTAGAAATTGTCTGATGTATAAATATAGACCTTCGAAAAGAACATCTAGACTGACACAAATTTCTGATCAGTAAGCACGTCGTCTTCTATCAAAGATGGCAAAAAGACTCTGTTTTACATATTAGAAGGATCTAAAGCTCTGTTAATAACAGGTAAATCTCAAACAGTCAGTTGTACTAATGACAACAGATCTTCAGAGGAATAGTCTCCTGTGAAACACTGAAAAAGCTACAGGAGGTGGTGGCATGAACAGCATCCAGTACTTGAATGTAAGCTGTGTTTGTGTCAGCACAGAAATGGCATTTAGTACATCAAAGGCTAACTGGAGATCGGTGGATTTTCAGATGTACTTGCTTGTCAAGTTCCAGCAATATCAGCAACTTTTAGTTAACTTGAGAGAAATCAGTAAGGAGCCTGGTCCATTGAGGACTGGAAATTAGCTCAGATTAGTCAGACAGATGGACAGGGGCTCTTCTTACCTGCATAAGAGCAGCATCCGTTTATGCAAAAACTGTGAGAGCAACAGCATCTTATGAGCTGAAAGCTCTCATGATTCATACCTGACATATTCTTTAGTTCTCCTCATGATATGCAAAGTCAGGGGATTAATGCCTGTTGGCAACTTTTCTTCTGCCAAACTCAGAGGTATTTCTTCACCTGTATCAAGGTTTTTTATCATTACACTCGCTAGAATTTCCTATGGGAAAAAATAACAAGTGAAATTAAGAGAACTTGATTAGACTTGAAAACTTAGAGCAAAACAGAAATCATCAAAACTTACAAATTACTTATCTTACTGGGAAGTTCTGTAGCTCATTGTATATTTATTTTACAAAGACTAAGTTTAAATTAGCATGTTAGTGCAAATATTATCAACCACCAGACAAAGATGAACAGTTATATATCACAAGCTTCAATTTCATTAATCAATAATGCAGCTATACAGACATCAACCACTGCCTGACACCTTTCATGTTAATTACATAATATGTTTGATATTAGAAGATGTTGCAGTCTTCTCCTTTCCTACTTAGGTTTAGCCAAAGGCAAACTTAACATACAGAGAGAAAAGGAATTTAGAACTGTCTAGTACTGTGGTATTGGACTTAAATAAAAAGAAAAAGAGATAAAAGGAATAGTAAAGTACACGGATTCTTTTTGGGAAAAGAAGCTGATTTTATTGAACTGAGAGTTTATATTTAAAGCATGTTCCAATGTATGGAACAGAACTGTAATTCATTGGTTTACAGGGATAAACATTTCCTAGGATGTGTTTTATGGAAAAAACACTAGGTGTCTGTCCTTGTTGTGAATTTCTTTTTATTTTTCTAACTTGTTTTTCACGAATTTTAACCTGGTTTTGACTATGTTATCACTTCGGGAACTTTTTCCTTATCACCCTGAGAACAGGGCAAAACTCAAACTTGTGAGAAATAATTCTCCAAGCTAATTCACTAGATGTCTCTCTGACCACATAGTACCACAAAGGAAAAGGTTTATTTGGAGTATCTCATGAACACTTACATAGTTTCAGCAACAGTTAAAGAAAGCTATACAGTAATAGACACAAATGAAAACTTACAAAAGTCAAATAGCATCAGGATTAGTGGAATTATTAACCGAAGAAACTATTTTTTAGTATGAGGAAGATCATTTTCCTATTGCTGACTCCTTCCCCTTTTAGACACATGACAAAATACCAGGTTTGCTGGTGTTCCCTCCCATGAAAATCCTTTGAGGTGTCTGCATAGCTGCCAACACAAACTTGATGGCATTTCAGGTCTGTTACAGCTCACACTTCCAAAGGCTAATGCCACACATGACTCAGGCATGATGAAGCTCTTAGGTGGACAAAGTCAGCTGTGCCCTCACTCCTATTTGCATTCCTGGTGACAGCATGGAATGGTTCAGAGAACAAGAAGTGACCTGTGACTATGACAATTCATTTAACATACAGGGAAAGCAAGCACAAAGGTGTACCATGTACAGACCACAGCCACTGATACCTCATCTGTGAGCTCTCTGCCAGAGTTAGACCTGGGTCTTTGTGGTCCAAGTACTTCATTTGTTGTTTGGCCATCAGCTGCTTTCCCATTTTCCTGAAATTGTGCAGACATAGATTACATTATCTCTACTGTAACACTGAAGCAATAGAAAATGCTACAGTTATCAAATTTACAACCATTTCCCAATACCTGTGCAGTGACTATTTTATCTCCACTAGTTGCACTGGCCAAATCCAAGGAAGGCTGAGAATCTTTGGGCACACCCTCTGTCACTGAACTTGAAGTTAAAAGACCACCAGCTGTGAAGCTGTCTCGAGAAACTGAAAAGAAATTTATTAGAAAGAAGAGCTTAACACTTGCCATAGGCATCAAGGCCCAACATCAATTACAGGCCTGAACACCCTTTCTGACCAGTTTGGTATTTTTTAACGGTCAACTGCCACCAAATCTAACTTACAGTTATGTATTTCACATACAGTTGGAGGTTCAGGCATGATTCCACACCTAGGCCTCTTAAGCTTTATTAACTTCTTTTTAATAGTAATTTCCCTAGTAACCCAGGACTACTCATTTTCATTAGACCTCAGTCCACACCTTGACTTGCATTTCTATGCAAATACAGACCATATTTTATTTGAAGTAACTGTTTTTTAGCTTATATATTGATGAGTCAACTTCTCCTTGCTATAGCTACAGCTATTTTAGTAGCAAGTCTTACTTTACAAGAAAGTCTATGAATGAGGAACACTTCTAAAGCAGAAGGGTATTACTTCAGTGTAACAAGCTGAGATTGTTGAAGGATTTTTTAGCCATCAACTAAACTCAAATCACAGGACTGAATGATCCTTCACTCAAAACACAAACAATAGCAATCCTGTAGGTAAGTAAACGCATCTAAAATAGAATACTTGCCTTCTAAACCAGGTTTTTGCACTTCAAAATCCAGTTCGCTTTTCTTCTTCCGGGGAGGTGGAGCTGGCCGTGCAGGGGGGGGTGGTCTCGGGGGAGGAACATTTGTGGGAGGCGGGGGCCGGGCCGGGACAGGCTTCTTTGTGCTCGCTACTATGTCAGGCTCTACAGTCAGCTGCCTTGGTGGCTTTGCTGGGGGCATTTCTTCTGTGGTAGGAAGGTCTTTGGTAGATAAATCTGAAGCCACTTTTTCTAAAGTATTTGCCTCTTTCTTGTCTGTAATGTCCTCTTTTTTTGATGTTTCGCCTTGTGCTTCAGTTTCATCCGTTTTATGGTCAGTTGCATTTGTTACTTCTGTTAGTTTATGAGATTCCTGTTGGTCAGAACTAAACAAAAGCTTCCCAGACTCCAATTCAGCATCTTTACACATACTCTGGTCCTCTGGTTCTCTAGTGTCTTCTGGAAATGGTATTTTAGCAGCTAGTACTTCTGGGATATCACTAATGATACCTGCTCCAGAAATCCAAACATTTGCATCTGAAGTTGGAACAGTCAATTCATTTCCTCTAGAAGCTAAAGAATCATCCTCTAGTTGTTGGGCCTTCTGGCTTTCTTCTATAATACTGTCAATAATCTAGAGAAACAAAACAAAACCATTCTACCAGTCACCAGTAGGCACTTCCTGGGTACACAAACCAGTCAGCCTGCACAATACCCACAAGAACTCTTCCACTGAAACGTTGTTTTATATATGGAAAACATTTTGTTTAAAAGGACTAGAACCTTGGTGCAGAAATCGACATATTCAAAAGATAAAACAAAGTGACTAATTTCCAGTCTTCTTTAATATACTTGGAGAGAAAGTTAAGAAACAAAAGCTGTTCACTCTTCAGAGTTCTCAGGAACTGCTAAGTATGATCCTGTAAATTACACAAATAATTCAAAACTGGTGAATCCTAAATATGTAATATATAATCTAAACACTTAGTTTAGAACACTTGATTTTTCCCTTTTATATGAACATTCTTACTAACATTAACAACTAATTCTAACCTATGATAGCTTCAGGATGAATATTGATCATTAAATTATTTAATATTTTTAGTGTGATGCTGGAAGCGCAAAGCAATATTTAACTAACCTCTTTTGAATCATCTTGTTTCATTTCTCGTACAAATGTTTCGTTTCCAGCTTTGTGTAGTTTGTTGTCCGTATCCTACAGAAGAAAAAGTCATAAGACTATGGTACTAACTTCTTCAGTAAGATGATCTAACAAAAATATAGCTACAACAAATTAAATAGCATAAAGGACATGAAATCTGGCACATTTTCACACATTCCTGCTGTCATATGTTTAAACAGTAATGTTCAGTATACATGAGTAGTATTTCACAGTCATACACAGAAAGACTGCACACTATGCAACAAAATAGGCAGTTCTAGATAAGAGGCTGCAACCTCAACTAAAATCAAACTGAAGGCACCATGAAGTTTAGAGAAACAAACATGTAGTAATCTGCAGCAAGGAAATTCCATATTAAAATATTTTCTATTTTCTTTATTGGTGTTTAGAAAAGGACGCAAGAACTGTATAATAGCCACATATAGTAGAAACTACTTAGAAATATCCAAGTTAAGGCAGGCAGTTCTATCAAGTGATCACAAGTATGTTCCTGAGGTTCTAACATGCAATCTTACATTCTACAATTATTCCTAGTGCACATTGTCTCTTTTAGCCATCAGTCATCTTCATGCAGATCCTTCCAAAATCCAAATAAGCTGAACTGAAAATATTCTATTTGTGAGTAAACATTTTAATCAATTCCTACAAAATTTTAGGTTCAGAACCAGAAGTAGTTCATACCACAGGACACTGCTTTGACCTCAGGTGATATGGACTAGTAAGTACTTTATCATACACCTTCCCTTCTACATGAATTATTAAAATCCTAAAGAGTTTGGGTTGGGGAAAAAAAAAACCCTTAAAGATTATCTAGTCCAATGAAAGGCCACATCATCACATTGTCCATTAACACATATATCAGCAATATCTAAAGTGGAATCTGATGGAATCCTTGACATTGGACGGGATCTGCAGAGATCCAGTAGCCCTCAAAACAGAGTCAACTAGAACAAGGTATTTTCAATCATTTGTCCCTGTTTTTTTAGAGTGACTGTCTAGTACAGATATGCAAGAAATTTCTCTTAGACTTTTTCTAGACTCTCAGACAATTGAACAGAACCCTTAGAGCATCCTAATATATTATGTTTGAAATCCCTCCCTGCACCAAACTCTTGCTGACATACATCTTGGAGAGTTCTGATCTACAGAAATGGCATATTGTGCAAAGACAGCTGCAGTTATAGAAAAATTCTTCCTCCCTCTCCACTCCCTCCCCCTCCTACCACAGAGTGTTTCTAATCTAAACGCAAGCTCTACTTTGCTTTATTACTAAAACCGATCTTCAAATGAATGATGACTTAAATACTTAAGCGTAATCAGTGCCTACAGAAGCCCATTATATTAATTTCCAATTCTGTTGACATTAAACTCACACACCTATTAAACTTTGGACTTAGGAAATATTTCTTACCCATTCCAAGACAAACTATACCATTAGTCACACATTCACTGAACTGGTATGATACCAAGCAGTGAAGCTACTACTTTTTCCACTTTCAGAAACTTAGCCTTGAAAATGTGGTTTAGGAAGATATTTTAAAAAATCTAATAGCAACATAGAGAACTTCATAGCTAATAATTCATGAAGATGTTAAAGTTAGTTTTGAAGTGCATTGATTGCACAGAGTTTAGTGAGAATGATAAAACAACACTGCTTGAAAGGCTTACACATGTAATTCTTAATTATTAAAGGGACATTAAACAGAACACAAAATGGGGAGTAAGGCCTTGTTCCCTAAGAGGTATAGCAAGATAGGGTATCACTGTTAAAATATTATTGATTCAGAGCAGAGTACTGCTGACAGCTCAAACACTAGCTTCACTAGGATTTCCCAACACTGCAGACAAAACTACAAGCCTTTGTTAGACAGAAGTGTTGTACAGCAGCACCTTTGGCCCTGTGAGACCAGGAAATGAGTGTTATTTGCACAAGGTTCCAGTTCCTCACCTATTCACTGTGTGCTGGATCCAGCCCCGCTGTCACTATGCACAGAATACCAATTACCTGCGTGGGAAGTGGCAATGCTGTCTCATTAAGCTAAATATAGTGTTTTATCTTCACATAACCTAAAGGGGAGGCTTCTGAAGAACAAACATTAAGATTTTTCTTATTTTGGAGACAAAAGAGAGCACAATCAACTATTTCATTTAAATCAGGACCAAAATCCAGGTGGCTGCAGAAGCTTGCTTACTACTCACAAATCAGTTGAAAGAGAACAGTTTAGTAACCATATACAGCTTAATTAAATTGCACATACACATGTCAGAATAAAATGAGCTTCAAGACACTGTAACATACCCTAAATAAAAGGAAAACTGGAATTTCAAGACACGCACAATTGCTACCTACAGGAAGGAAAGTCTATAATTTCCTCTGTGTGCAGATGTCAGGACTACTGTAGCACATCTACATTAGGTGGAAATACTGAACTCTGTGTCCATCAACAAGCACTTGATTGATTCTAAGAAGAAACTCACCTTTACTACATGGGTTTCAACTTTTGTTGGTGACCTGTTAGAAAGAGAAGATAGACTTAGGTGGAGTTCAAAGACAGTAAGCTTTCTTTTAAAGTCTATAACACAGCCTTCCTTTGTAGGAACTGTATACTCGATAATTTAGATGAGCAACAAAGTGAATGTTTTTCACATCACTTCTATACAAGTTCCCAACTCTATGCCCCACACAGATCCACAGCGTCTACAAACTTTGAGAGTTTGTCAATAGAATCTTCTAGAAATCACCTTTGTGACCCTTTTCTAATAAAAAGATGTTATTCCAAGTACAAAACTAAAAACATTCTGCATTACAGAGAATTTAAAATTAGCATGTGTATGCCAAGCATTGGGTGGACACTAAAGTAACAAAAACTCTCAGAAAGCAGAAGCACAAACACTCCAGTACCCTCCAAATCAAGTGCCCAAATCCTGATCCACAGAGTCGGCACTATCACATCCACTCTGCCCCTCAGACTGTATCAAACCTAAGATCTTATTTCTAATCAGGACATTTGGTATAAATAGAGACAAAATACATTGTAACAGGAAGGAAACGATGCGCACTACTTTCCAAAATACCCACTGCCAAACAGTGACCTTGCATTAGCAACCACTCGCACGCCACCTCTCCCAACACTAATTACATGAAAGAACAAGCTATCTTAGGGGAATGGAATCAAATAATTACTTCTTGTCAAGTCAATTCAATTAGTGGATGGTCAGCTTTTATTATAACCTGAACTTTATCTTCTACAAGACTTTCAGAATTCTGGAAGATATTTAAATACTGAGTCACACTGCTTACTCTGACTGCAGAATCTTACTGATACATAAGGGAAAGTTTGGACCAGATGATTTTTCCAGACTTCTTCCACCCTGAAATGTTCTATGATTTTATCAGTTTGTCAGACACAAGCAGAGACAAAGTTGCAGATTAATTCCATATAAGCTTACTACCAAATGAACCACCTGGATTGCACACATATCCCAGATATTCACTCTGAACCCCAAGTATCACCTGGCACCAAGCAATACAGACAAATATCGACATCTCAGGCTCATTTGCCCCTCCTGCCTCCAAAATCGTTTTAAGGAACAATAGCTCCTGAAAAAACCCACAACTATTTCCATTTGGTTTTAAAGTATTTCAGCTCTTCTTTTTACCCTTTGGAAGCATTTAATCACAAAAAGCAAAGATCTCATTTATAAACAGAGCCAAGTAAACATGAAATTACAGTGGATTGGTACATAAAAACTCTACCATTGCAGCTAATTTAATATGTTACACTGAGATGCTTCTATCCAAATATTAACTTCAGGTGCACAATACCTGTGACACTGTTTTGAGGTATAATCATAGAAAGCTCTAACCCCAATGTGCAAAAAAAGAGAAAAAA
This sequence comes from Toxostoma redivivum, assembly GCA_013397375.1. Lineage (NCBI taxonomy): Eukaryota > Metazoa > Chordata > Aves > Passeriformes > Mimidae > Toxostoma > Toxostoma redivivum. Next base: position 348,570 of record VXBI01001939.1, read on the forward strand.
ATAATATTTTGACCAGAAAAATCAAGGACATTTTTTGCCTCACAAAATACATTACTGGGAAAGCCTGCAGCCTGTGTGGGATTTCTGGTTACTGAAATATTTTCAGTTCCACTATCAACTCTTGGATTTCCTTAGGAGTGGCAGAAATGTGTCACAGTTCATTAAATCCATGAGATGACTTTAACAATGAAACATACTTATAATTACAACATTAATGCCTAGGCTTCAGCCAGGGTCTTATTTTACAAGACACTGCTTAGACTTAACCTAAGTAAGACAAATCCTTCAACTGCAAATCGATATTTCAGTTTTCTACTCTGACACTTCCCACTAATTAGCCCCTCGCTTTCTGGTACAGGCAACTCATTCCTACTCTGGTTACACAAAATAGGAGGTTCAAAAGGCACCACTAGTGTTTCAGACTTCTTCAGCTAATTAGTTTTGCAGAAAATCTGAGCTCAAACAAAACCAGATGTTACTTTCCATCCTCAGGCTACTCAGCTACCTTGGGAAAAAGGTGCTTGAGTGATAAGGGTTACAGAACTAGCAGGTGTGGAACATAACATCGCGCTGATAGCTTCACATAACCCACACAATTAAGGAGAAGCTTTACCAAGGAATTTACATGCTTTTAAAATACTACAAAGTTTCCACAACTGTTTGGCAAAAACCCACTTTTAGATCAGTTTGTAATAGAGCCAGGTAAGTTCAGTGGCTTGCCTGAGAGAACTTGAGCTGCGTGTCTGTCAGTCCAATCGCTCCCTGAGCCGGGAGCAGTTACTGCTTATGTGCTACTGTGTTTACACAAAGGCAGCCAGCTCGGTAACTGAAATCTTTTGTAGTTCAACATGACTCTGCAATGGTCTTGTCTTTCCAACCATCTGAACTTACAGCCTTCTCCATGCTCCAGCTTTACTTTATGCCCATTAGTTTTCTGGATGCAGTGTATGAAATCCTTGCATTTTTAAAAAAAATGTATACAGTGGCAAAAGTGTCTGAAAATATTTACATAGGATCAACCCAAAGATCAAATATTGATTTGGCTTTGAAAGGTCAGGCAGCACATGAAAACTGACATATGCCACAGAAAACATAAGGCAAAAACTAATCTGGTATGAACATTTACTAAAAAGTGGGATTTATAAACTGATAGCAGCACATCTTCTAGACTGCATTTCACATAACTTCTAAATTATCTTACATGATACCACTTTTACACTAGTTTAACAAAGGAAGGCTTCAAGGTTATCTACAAAGACTAAAAGATTGAATTAACAGTTCAAAGAAATATCCCATTTCACCTGCACAAATAGATGTCTGATTAGTCTGAAGGCTAAATAAACTCACAAAAAAACTTCTTACAAAATTGTTTTTCCTACTATCAAATTCATCCTGATAGTGACTAGGCTTCACATTTTCAACATATTGTTAAGTTTTGTGACAGAAAACAAAACATTCAGCCCTTCAAACAAAAACAAAAAACAATGTGAATACTGGCCTTGGGCAAATCCCAAAGCGACAGTGCCCGCTTTCCTTGGAGGATGTGCATTGTTATACAACAGGTGTGCTAGCAAGCAGATGGGAAGAGGTTTGCAGTGCACACAGAGCAGCTGTGCCCTGTACAGAACACACAGGTTCAGCAGCCAGCCCAGGAACTGCGCTCACTGCTGTCCTGCACACGGTGTTCCCTATAACCTGTGGCTGCCCTGGAAGCTGTAATTAATTACTCCTGCTGCAGCTCTCCACGGCAGTCACACCTCCAAACCTACAGAGATTCACCGCTGTAATGCATGGGCTGCCCTGGGGAAGCTCAGCAGACTCTGAGCACAGAAATGCATCTGCAGCACTGAACACAACCAACACTCCACACTCCATCTATTTGCTGCCAGGATCAGCTTTACACGCTGGCTAAAATACTCACATGCACAAAAGTTGTGCTAAGCATCTCCCACACGTCAATGAACCTTATCTGTCTTCCTACACAGAGGAACACTAGATTCTTCAGGAAAAGCATCAAGGCAACTTCTAAAAGACAGGACTACTGAAGTTACAAGTCAAGAATTTAAACAAAAGTACCAGAGGACATTTCTCATTACCTATGCCATCTCTTTAATTTGATTTCTCATAACAATTTTTAGGATAACAACATACTAGGAACAAACTTGCCCCCCACTGTTAGGGACATGAAGTCCAAACTATTAGGTTTGGCAGTTCTTGATTTCAGAGTGGGTGGATCGCTTTTCCTATAAATAAAATATAGAGGGTCTGTCACATGCCTGCATCTAACCAAGTCTGCCTTACTTCATACTTTCCTTCTCTCAAAACTGATATCCTCCTGCATGGGACTGCTCGGACCTCTACATTTCAGCATCTTTTCCTAAATTGTTCCATGGTTATAGTGCTTTTAAAGCAAGTGACAGAGATTAAATATGGGCATTTTCTGTCACATCACCTCTCCCTTTTTACTCTGGACTTAGTTATCCAACAGATGGTTACTCTCCACACGTCCTGTCAAAAGCAGAATTACAAATGAAAGGCAAGGTCTAGAGCAGAAGGGATGCACACAGGCCTCACCAGAGTGGATACAGTAGTCTCAAAACACACCTCACCTCAGAGAATTCATCACCCCAGAAGCACTACCTCAGATGAGTCTAATCTGAAAGAAACACTCTGAATCAGACTCTACAGTTTCTGCTAATTAGTTCTTAAAAAGCACCAGTTACAGATGTACTCAAGGATGAGGATATGGTGCTTTCCTTGAGAGACACTCAAGCATCAGTCATTTAATGACTTAACAGTGGAAATTGGGAGTCTACATCCAGCTTGAAAACTCCACTGTTATAGACCAGATAACAAAATAAATAAACAGCAAAGAAGTCAGCAAGCTGACGTGAACACTTGGCAGCACTTTCAGAGTTTCTCTATCAGCAGCTATTAAACTTCCCCACATAGAACAAAGGCCAGGGAGGGAGGAAGCTACAAACGTCACATTTTTAGTGAGGGCAAACATATCTACACTGCTTTGCTGCAAACTATTGCTGCCAAAAAGGATTCCCAACTGATCATCAGAACACTGAATGCAAGAGGAAATATCTGAAACTGCAGAGGGCAACATGTACTTGTTTTCAGCTGCTTTGTCTGCAACAAGAAGGTTTGGATTTTTTTTTTTTGGTCACAACATCATTACACATGCAAAATAATATACCAGCCTGCTTCCTAGAAGTGTCCAATGCACTTGTGAAATTAGCTCTTATGAAATCTCAAAGCTTATTTTGAGAAAATACTATCCATATTGTTAGATTCAACAACAGACTGAATTATAGACCAGTAGCTGTATTGCAAACTGAGCTCATGGATGTCACCTCCTTACTTGACTCAGGCTCACAGAATTCTATTGACTCGAGTCAACGATGCATTGATACAGGTTATGGAAGAGCACTAGAGAAATTAAAAGCATCTTTCACTTTAATTTCTAGGAGTGACTTCATATTATCAAGTTATGCTTAGATACAGGTGGTGTAAACCTGTAAAGTCAGGACACGTGGCATTATGTGTACCAGACAAAAGGTGGATGTGCAGTTGGGCAGATTTAATAGCTCACTTCTACCAAACCTTCTGCTTCCCCTTTCCTGTCTGTGGCCTCTAGTCACACTAATCCCTCACCTTGACCCTCTCCTGTCCCAACCCTGGCAGGTTCCAGCTGCTTTAACTTATTGAACAGTTTTTGCTGTTCCTAGTTTTCAGCTGTTTACTTTGAGTTAATGCAGAGAAGAGTTTGATCACTAATCCTAGAAGAAGGTAAGCAGTTGGAGAAAAAACCCCATTTCAGTACTGTGAATTTGGCTTATCGCATCTTGCAGAACTGTATGTTGTGCTTTTCACCAGGCTACAGCTAAGTTCAGAAAAAAATTTAATACAGGATCTGAAGGTGAGGAGAAAAGATCTAGCCTTTCTTGTAGGCATCCAGTGACCACTGAGTTGCAGCTTAAAACAAGCTCCTTAGTCCATTATTAAAGCTTCAAATGCATGGATCCCACAATCCATATCTATTACTCTACAAACAAGCCATGTGAAACCTCATCCTACCAAGTAAAATAATGCAGAGGTTTGGTCCAGGCTACACGAAAACCAAAACTGATACAAGCCATAACCTGTCTAGCACACAACCAGAAAGAGAAATATACAGGAGGGAGCACATTTGGCTGACACCAACAACACGGTGTCAGGGTTAGTTCTGAGGCAGCAGCACCGGGATCTATTTCACAAAACACTGGTAAATTTTCACTACTGGAACCAACTGGCTAAAGGCAAGAACCATCAAAGAGACACAGAATCACAGATTTGTTAGGGTTGGAAGGGACCTCTGGAGATAATCTAGTCCAATCCCCATGAAAAACAGAAAAAGTATTAAAGACACCACTAAAAACAGGGCACAGAGCACACGAGAAGTTGCTCTTCACGCAGCAACAGCTGCCTGTTGCTGACGAAGCTCGCTCGCTTCTCCTTCCTCAGAAAATCTGTTACTTTTATCGCATTTCAGGGATTACTTCTGTCGATCCCGATGCCATCTCGGCACGTCTCCTCCCAGCACTACACCCGCTCCCGCCTCAGCAAGGCAGGTATGAGCTCATCCTCTCACGGCCACTGCCGTCCGCACCACCCCGAGTGCCGAGCGAGCCCCGCTCGCTTCCCCGCACCCTCCGCGCTCCGAGCAGACCCCGAGCTCTCCGGGGCGGCCGCGGCCCCGCTCTGGCCCCGCTTTCCCCCCCCACAACCCCGGGAGCTGCCCAGCGACGGCGGGGCCGCGCTGAGAGAAGGAAGGAGGGAGGGAGGAAAGGCAGGGCCGAGCGAACTCACGGCGCGGGGGAGCCCGCGGGATGCACGTCCTCAGGCGCATCGTAGAACTCCTCGGTGTCGCTGTCGGACGCCATGGCCGGGCCGGGCCGCCACCTCCGGGCACCGCGGGCCGGGCGGCGCCGCGCGGGTATCGCGAGAGCTGCCCGGCCCCGCCCCCACCCGCGCGGAGCTACAGCGGGCCGGGAGGGAGGGGCTCCCCCCGGCGCTGCAGCGCCCCCTGGCGGCCGCGCTGAGGGGGTAAGGCGGAGCCGGCGCTGCTTGGTCCTGACGGAACCGCCGGATCGCAAAATCACGGAATCGAACAGGCTGGAGAAGACCTCTGAGGTCATCGAGTCCAACCGATGCCCAACACCACCCTGTCGGCCTGACCAGGGCACCGAGTGCCGCGTTCAGTCTTTCCTTACACATCTCCAGGGACGGTGACTGCACCACCTCCCGGGGCAACCCCTTCCAATGTCTAATCACCCTTTCTGTGAAGAAATTCTTCCCAACGTCCAACCTAAACCTCCCCTGGTGCAACTTAAAACTTTGTCCCCTTGTCCTGTTGCTGGTTCCCTGGGAGAAGAGCCTGACCCCCACCTTGGTCTTTTCCAGCCAAAGGATTCTGTGATACAGTCAGGTGATAGAGAATTAAGATAGTCTACTAGACAAAATGACAAGAACTTTATAAACAATTTTTTCTCATTAATTTATGTAATGAATGTTTGAAACCGGCAGCAGGAATTAAATAATATGGTTCCTTATTTGTTTTTCCTCATATTTTCTTTCCATAAATTTTAATCTGATCTGGTCAGTTTTAACCTCTGATCTAATTATGAGTGATCAACAGTAACTCCCAGAGGAAAGAGGCTTCCCCTTGAAACCTGCACTGATTTTAATATTTGCTCAGCTATATGTGCCTGTTCTGAGCCAAAACACTTAATCAATACATGTGACGGTAGCAGGCTGAGCATAAATTTAGGCTTCTCTCCACATTCTCTGCACTGACCTCCTGTCCCCCTTGCTCCTTGGCTCCTTTAGCTCAGCTACAGCTCTTTTTCTGACTTCTAACAAATAGTTTCCCAAAGCACTGACACAAGCTGGAGTTCTCTGTCTATTCCCTTACTTTTGTAAAATGAGTAAAGGCTTAACGTAATTGAGACAGATACTGTTGTCAAATGGTCAACACAGAGGTGGTTGTGCCCATGCAGGCAGGTACATGCACACCTGTCCTTGCACATGCAGGTGACATGAGGCCACATTCTCCGGTTCCCTTAAAAAATCATGATGCTTCTCAGCCAAATTAACAGAAGTGCTGGGATAACAGGAAGGAAACACACTGGAAATGCATGAGCAATTCTCCTGATTCTTTCTAAAAATAAGGAAGAATGAGCCTAGCATACACCTTAAGTTCTCAATGTTGAAGAATTTGAATAAATAATTAGTACAGAAAATTGCTGACTTTATTCATTGCACACCGTTTCTGCTCTGACAGCCAAACATGACAATTGCATTAGAGTAAATAGGGTGGCCTCTAAATTATTAAAGTAATGATGTAACCTTAGCTGTGGAAGGCAGATGGCTCTGGAAACTGGAGAAAAATGCTATTGAAAAGCATCTTGAATTGTTTATCAGTTTGTCACTCATGGCAGCTACATGACTTCATGTTTTATTAGGCAGAGGAAATGACATCATTGCAGAATTGGGATTAAATAAAATCCCAGTTTTGGAATTTAGTCAGGTCTTACATGATGATTAAAATTCAGCTTTACTGCAGTGGTCCTGACCTTTCCACTCCAAACCCACTTGTTTTTTGCATCGAAGTGGCTTCTCAGAGGTTGACAGCGCCCCTAGATCAGGAGGATTTTAACCACAGCTCCACAGTGACACAGCCCAGCCTGATTCATCCATGGAGACAAACATAATAGGGGCTACTAAGGTGTTATGTAAACATCAGGAAACCCACTGGCCAAAACAGAGCCAGAACAAGGACTTGTTTCTGGTGGGGTTATGCTGCCTGCTGCCTCTGCAGGGCGGTGTTGAGGCTGTGCAGTGTTTTCAGGCTGACTGAGTGCTGTTATCTCTGCTGCTCGTAAAGATCAGCAAGAGGACAATTCCGTGTAACAGGGACAAAGTTTCACGAGATAGAAGATAGAGGTCATAATTAGTGTTTGCAAGTGACCTGGCTTCTTTCTCTCCAGAACTGGCATAGCTCTTTCCCAGGCTGCGGGCAGGGATGAGCACCAGGATGGCAGTGAGGGCTCAACTCACCTTGCAATAGAAGTGGAATGTGTTGGCTTGGAGGGACTGCAATGGGCAGCTCTGTAAGGAGCTGTTAAATCCTCAGACTTACATCCCATATTGTCCCTGGCCCAGTTGCCTCAAAACCAAACCCACACGAGGAAGAAGACAAGATAGGTTAAAATCCTTATGAATGGCAGACTCCTTGACATAACGGATTGTACATTTGCTAGGATTTGGTAATACAAAATCATATGCAATTGAATTACTCGAATTATTTTCTGGCTTCCATGTTCTGCTCAATCGTTAGTCTATGCATTTCACACCCAAGTGAGCACATACTGATCCCAGTGTTTCTCCAGCACACCATGGCTGAGCCCTGTGCCCAGCAGCTGAAGATCCTTCATGCCCTCTCTGATGTTGACCAGGTAATGAGAGTTTTTTCTTCTTTAGCTTGGACATGGACTTCCCCCAGGGCCTCCCATGAATCAGAACTCATGCATCAGCTTGTCCCAAGCACTCTGTGGTGTCAGCAGGACCATCTTACCAAAATCACCACTGACGTGTGGAAATTTCCTGGTCTTTTGCTGTGGCCAGGCTGACTTCAAGCATAAAGGTTTGTGTCTTTTTGAGTGACTTTGCTGCTGCTTTTGTGGTTCAGAGGCTCTGAAAGCTCGGGAGTCCCTTTCTATTGCTTTCTAGCTTATTTGCTAGCACTACTGATATTGGCAGATCGGTCTTGGCCCCACTAAATCTTTATATGCTCACTGCAGACAGATACAGGATAGATTTGCAGCCTCTGCAAAATATCATTCATCTCCTGATTCATCTGGTCACCTAGGAACATAAAATTTTAAAGCGAAATCAGCTTTTATCTTTTTATTGCATCAAAATAATAAGGGAAAAATGTATTTTTGTATTTTTAGGGATAACTTGATCTGATTCCATCCTGCAGCATAAACAGTGGGTGATTTCCTGTGTGTCCTCTGGGCACAGGGAGAAGCAAGGGGCACAAGTGCTGGAAGAACTGCTGGTCCCAGGTCTACCATAGGATGAAGACACTCAAAGTGAAACCCAAAACATCTGGCTGAACCAAGAATTACACCAGGATTTCCTGCATGGCATCCTGGGGCTTGGGGATGCTTCTCTGTATGACCTTGCTCCCTGGGGATACAGAGTTTGGTGAGAGTAGAGGAGACCAAGATGACCAGAGATGACAAGTATGTGAAACTGTGAATGACATCAGTGGTCAGATAAAACAGGGTAAGTCCCTTTGATTGAAAATCCTGAGCACCAAGCCTGTGCTGGTCGGAGAGAGGCAGGGAAACAGGAAAAGCTGCATACCTTGAGCACCATGTAGGAGCATCTATCTTTGCCAACTTGTTTGACAAGCCATTGATGCAAATCATGATTTCTGGTTCTCTTTGTGAGAAATGCTCCTGCCCAGTGCTGCAAACCACTGCTGATGCACTGCTGCCACTGGGGCACCTTCCCTTGGCACCTGCCACCACAGCCCACACTGTATCCCCTTGATCCTCGTGCTGTCCCAGGGGAAGCTTGCTGGGAGGTTTGGTGTGTTGACAACTGTCTTGCACAGGCAGCTTTGTGTGAAGGGTAGTCACATGGAATGCAGAGTGCACCCAAAATGGTGCAGAAGTGCCAGGAGTGTCACAGGAGGATGAGGAGGGGTGAGCAACTTTGGTGAGTATTGGCAAAGAGAGGAACCAGGGGAAATTGGAGAAGGGAGGGAGGATCCCAGCAAGCAAAATGCTAGGAGGGAATTCAAATCATCCTGAAAGGGGGTGAAGAAATGCACTAAGAAATGCAAACACAGAGGTAATTGGTAGAATGTGGTCCAACACCCACCTCTAGGCACAGGGGAGTGGAAAATCTGCACTGGGAAATGCTCTGTACCCAGCTCCCACGCAGTCTTCCCTGGGCACCCAGGTAACAACAGGGATGAAAACCCCATAAATAACAAATCAGATCACAGAAAACACCCTGACAAAAATATCAAGCAAAATGTTTCCTGAAGAAGGTGTGGCAGGGAAGAGAGATATGGCGTGGTTGTCTGTGGCTGTATGTGTCAGGTGTGGACGTGGCATTTGCCAGCTGCTGATTACTAAGTCACACTGCAAGCCCTGTGCCTGGGCTATTTACACCAGCAGCTATGAAACAGGTTTGTTTATGTGCAGGTTATGAGATTGATTGGGAGCGTGTGGTGCTATAACACATGCCTTTCCTTTCTGGGAGCATGGGAAGTGCTCAGCACAAGACATGCTCTAGGAAAGAAAATATCCCATGTAACTGAAAAGCAGATCTGGAAAATATTTTCCCTGAATGGACTGTGCAGTCTTTTCCTGTTGTGATTAAGAGAGGAAGGTGCTCTGACTTATTTTTTCTGAAGGTTCTTCATCAGGAGCTGTAGTGATAGTCAAGGAATAATGAGCTCAAACTGAAAGAGGAGAGACTTAGTTGAAATATAAAGAAGAAATTCTTTACTGTGAGGGTGGTGAGGCAGAAACTGGAACATGTTTCCTAGAGAAGTTATGGATGCTCAATCCCTGGCAGTGTCAAGGCCAGGTTGGATGAGGCATTGAGCAAACTAGTGAGAAGTGCCCCTGTACTCCTTCCTTATGGAGGTGCCCTTCCCACTCCTGGCAGTGCCCAGCACGGTGTGCTTTATGCAGCTGAAGGGGTTGGCTTGTTTTCACTCTGCAAAGGCCAGATCCACCCTGGGAAAACCCAGCAGTGAGGCTCCTTCCCATGGCTCAAAAGGTGGGAAGAAGAGGTTTAATGTCCCCTGAGAAGTTGGTGCCCTTTTGCTCCAAACACAGGGTGTGCCCAGCCTGGATCCATCCCTGCCTCCATCTCACAGGTGTAAGGACATGGTATCTGGAACTGAACAGCAGTGACAGGTCCCTGGCAAAGAGGGGAGCCAGGATGGGCTGAGCAAAACTGACATTGCCTGGGGGGTTTCCCTGCTTCCAGAAGCAGTGAATCAAACTTTTCTTTTGGAAGTGAAATAACCTTGTTATTTTTATGGTCAGTTACCCAAAGTGTGAAGCAGGATGAAGTGCAGCTACTAAATCAAGGGTGAGGTGAAGACTCAATGCCTGCTGAATGGTCTAAGAAATAGTTGAGAAAGCCCCATCTTTTGAGGTGGCCTCCCAAAACTCAGACTGTGCATGGCTTTCTATTCAAAGAATTTCCCTGCTGCTCTGACTTGCACTATATCATTTGCTCCCACAAACAAACCAATTTAACTACACAGACGTGCTGTTTAATTGCTCTTCCTGGCACACTGACAGTTACTGCATGTGCAGATGAGTTGTATCTCAGCTTTGCCAATGCAAATGCTCTGTCCTCCAAATTTCTGTTTTATTTTTGTCTGAAGATGCTCAGTGGATTCATGTACAATTGTTACAATTTTGTTTTCTCTATACTCTGTCTCTAGATGCCTAAAAGTGCACTGCTGTTTTATGAATCAGGCATGGCGTATTAATGTATAGCAGAGTCAGGAGTTGTGCTTTTCTCTGAACATCTACTATTGTTCTTCATTGCAGCTCACCAAAAATCATGATCAAAGCAATGAATGCTGGCATGCATACTGAAAGAGAGTGCATTGGCAGTTTTTGTAAGGAACAATTGAGAGCAGCTTGCTTTGAAGTGAATTTTGTCAGATTTTAAAAGGTAATTTGTTACTTGTGGAGGTTTAAAAAATACAAAATTAATGTAAGTGTTGAAAGAGAAACAAATACATATCTTTTACTAACATGATTTTACAGAACACTTACATTGAAAGGGAAAGAGAAATAGATTACAATGGAGGAATTATGTTGCATACATTTTCCCTATTGAACAAAATTAATTCTGAAACAGCTGCATTCTAAACAAGCTCACAAAAATTGGTCTGATTCCTAAAGACACTGAGGAGTCTGGAAGTTATAACTTTATATATTCAGTTAACACTAAGCCAGTCAGTGCTAAGAAAACATTTTCTCCAGCTCCTGGTCATCACACCTCTGTTTCATAACCTGGGGCTGCTCTCCTGGGCACTGCCTCTCTGATGTGGTGCAGCGAGGACCCAGACTCTCCTGGCCTACAGCCAGTGGGTCAAACTATTTTTAACTGAGATTTTATCAGCCCTTGGTCTCTGGTTTAGATTCAATTCCTCCACAGAATAACTGCAAATGGGGCGCAGTTGCATGAAGGAACTTCCATGACTGTATGAAATTGTACTTGGAGGAAAACGAAGCTGTTTGTGGCACAGAGGTACCTGCTGGGCAGAGCAGGACCTGGAAGTTGTAGCCCTGTGGGCAGGACCCATGCCAGAGCTGGCACTGATTAAGGAGTCACAGGTGGCATTTCAGTATTCCAAGCTTCACTACTAAAACTTTTGTCTTCCAGTTTTACATGGTCCCATGGCTTGCTTGGGCTGTGGGCTCAGGAGTTCATGTGCAATCTCACTTGTGAGCCCACATTTACCTGTGTCTGTATTGGTACTCTCCAGATCTAGGTTTCCAGTTCTTGCCTCAAAACTTGCATCCTCTTCCACAAACACACCAGCACCTTTCTCCAGCTCCATTACCTGCCCACAAAATGCAGAGCACGCATCAACACTGCTGGGAGGTCCCAGGGAGATACTGCAATGCCCAACCACCATGGCATGAGTCAGTGTCATCATGGCAGCCCCAGCTTTGAAGTCTCCTGCTTTTATAGTTTTCCACCCAAACCTTAGGATTAGTTTAACAAGTTTATATCTATCTATCTATCTATCTATCTATCTATCTATCTATCTATCTATCTATCTATTTATCANATCTATCTATCTATCTATCTATCTATCTATCTATTTATCATGCACTTTTGATTTACTTCTAGTGACTAGTTATGCTGTTTTTTCTCTTGATAGACTCTGGATCCCAGAGGAAATTGAATTGTTCATTGCTGCTCATTCCAGTGCCCAGAAAGAATACATGGTGAATATCTGTGAACCTGGGTGGACAGGTGTGGGATAAAAATCTGAAATGGGGCTTCTGAGTTTTTATGGAAAGAATCTACCAAAAAACTCCACTCATTGAACCACCTGCCTCATTCCTAGGGATGAGCTTTATTCTCTGGTGCAAGAAGTGCTGTCGACAGAGCACAGAGATGGGGAGAGAGGTGGTGGTGTGGTGGTGGTGGCAGCAGAGTGGTGTCAATTCAGGGTGGCAGTAAAAGCTGGAATAACAGTGGTGTTGGGGTCAAATGAGTCTGATCTCTCCCAGATCATGAGTATTTGCTGGTATATTGAAGTATTTGATGTGATAACCTAGGGCACCCCCAGAGGCTGCACTGCAGCTTGTCAGTGTTTCCTCTCATTCTCTTTTCTGCTTTTTCCTTGCCAGCAGAGAGTGTGTCTTATGCTGCCATTGTGGTCTATGTGAAGCATAACTCATGGTGCAGCAATTTCCTGCTGTACACTTCCATTTGTGCCTCTTTGCTGCTGAATATATATCCTTAATTATAGTCAGCAGAAGCAATTTATTTGTTTAACAGTGGCTAGGAAACATACCCAGGGGAGATCTCTGAACATGACCACAAAGCTGATAAAGATTAATGTTAGGTGATACAACACTGGATTAGGCTATTCTCACATTTGGGTCAATATCTGCTATTCATAGCATGAACATTAAGTAAACTAATATCAGCTTATTATGTGCTATTATATTTAATGAAGTTCAGCATTTACTTTTACTCTAAAGACTGCCAAGGACCACATTTACATCACTGTGTGCTCTGGCAGACAGGAGAGCAGTGTGGTGAGTTTAGCACAACAGTCACATCAGAGTTTTCAAAGGGCACTATGTGACCTCTCTGTTTTATTGTTAGGCAAAGCTAATGGTATTTGAGTTAGTCTGCACTGCTAACACAGAATTCATTATTAGTGGGTATAAATCTCTTTCCTGCTACAGGTGTTGATGTCTGCTGTGAAAGCTAATAGAGACATCAGTATAAAAAAAGAAGCTTCGAGGCTATTGCTGTTATTGTTGTGGTATATCCAGCAGCTCCATGTCCCTGCTGTGCTGTGTCAGAAATAACAAAGCAGCTCCTTTGCACTTTCATTCTCACCTCCATTAATTTCCTGCACTGATTAAAAAGTAATAATAATAATAAAAATAATAATAATCCCAGAACTATTTAGGAAGTGCAGAAACCCAGCTGCATCCTGCACATGGTGGGCCAGTGTGTGTGCATAAGCTCAAGCCAGGAAGCTCCTCACCCCCTGAATAGCTGCCTCTGCAAGGCTCTTCCAAATCCCTGCAGCCTGGCAGGATTTCTTCCTTTATCCTTTGGCTATTCATCACCTCTCCCCTGCTCCAGCCCACCCGTTCTGTGGGCTCTCCAGGGCCAGGACTGCCTCCTGCTTCCCCTGCAATGCTCTGCTCCGATGTTAATCCAGTGGTTGAAGATCCCCAGTATCAACCACCATGAAAAAGAAATCAGTCCATATCCAGCAGTTACTTCTGCGTAGAAACAGGAGCTTACTGGGAAATTCTGGTTTTCTGTTCAGTTTGTTGAGTCACACTGTGGTTCTGAGGGAGTTGAAACCACTCCGGGAATTCTTGAGGCTGTGCTAAAAAGAGTCTGATTTATTGTGCTGAGGAGCAAAACCATCTCTGGCTGTGGGCAATAAACAACCATCTATGGAGGCACAGAAAGCAGTGACGTTAAAGAACATAAAATTGAATGTAGTTCTTAGTGACAGTTATTCAAGCCATGGAATGCTTCACATACTGCAGTACAGCGCTGCCAAGCTCTAGACCAGCACCTTGCTGGAACAGCATCTGCACCAGCATGGGGCAGGGAGAACCCTGCCTGAAGGTATTCACAGACCCACTGAAATCCCAGAGAGGACCTGTAGCTACCAGAAGATAAAGAGGGAGCTGCCCTGAACCCCTGCAGATGAGGAACATCTGTGTACTCCAGAGTAGGACCAGCATCCTGCAGAAATGGTTTTCCAATTTAGGGGAAATTTTCAATATTTTAGACTTTTCTGCCCTTCATCAGCCAAAAATTCAAACTAAGGAGAAATTAAAATCTCAGACATTACTTTTTGAACAGAACCCTAAATTATACAGCCTAACAGGCAGGAGTTACTACAAGGTCTTTGTTTAGATCTTTGCTCTAAATTTAAAGCTTTTACTTGCTGTAAATAAAATCCTTGTAGTTGCTTATATACAACATTTTTTCTCCTCTTGGTTAATTTTGGGAGAGTTAAATATGTATTACTAAGTAACTGAAATGTCATAGTCCTAGATTAAACTCTAATGGAATGAAATTAAAGGTTTCTGCTCCTGGTTTAGAAAAACCCAGCGTGAATGTTTTATAGCAGCAACAAAGCCAGAATAACAGGTTAAACTCCCAATCTGTGTGCATGACTAACACCAGGAAAACAGAAACAGTTTGAACTTTTAGAAACTCAAGCCAAGAAACAACGAAAGAAATGTAACTTATTTTAGATCCGGTGTTCTCCTGGAAGGAAGCAGCTCCTGCTAAAGCCCTGGGCTCAGATGGCTTAGGGCTGGGGGTGCATGATGATGCCTGAACCTTGTGTGTGGATCTGAAGTTTTCATCCCAGATATCCCTGGGTGCTTGATTTGGTGGGACTGACCAAGGCTTGCAGCAAAGCAGCAAAAACTGTGCCATCACCTCTCTCTTTCTTGTTGTAAGGGATTTAGAAGCTCATACCCACAAAAATCACTGCCCTGCCAATGGTTATATGACACTGCAGGGTCAGAGTTCTGGCAAATATTCATTTGGTACAGGTAAATAAACCCCACACAAATACCTCTTTGTGACTGTGCATCAGACTGTGCATCACCCTGCACATCACCCTGCACAGAGTCTGCCCAGAGGCCAAGCACCTGCTCAGGTGGGTGTTCTGTAGGAGCAGTGGGATGTTCAAGGACAGCCCTCGCCATTCTGCCAGCTCTGGCTCTGCCAACAATGGTAGGGAAGCAGTGAGGAGTGGAGACTAAGGAACAGCCTCCAGAATTTTCTGTGCCTCAGATGACCCGAAGAAAAACAAGAGGGCTACTTATGTCTGCTTCCATATTTAGTACAGGAGGGAAATGCCCTCTTCAGCAGGAAGAGAGCATGTTTGACCTTTCTTTCTGTGTGTCCGAGCATGCAGAACACCAGTGACCTTCATGAGAGTGGGGAGAAACATATCACTGTTGAATTTTGGGGAGAACATGGCCCATTTGTCACTGTTGGTCTGGGGCAACCTTCACCATCTTAAGCTCTGCAGTGAGATCCTGCACCCAAGCTTGTCAGTGGACAGGAGTTGGTGGTTATGGGAGAAAGCAGAAAAAATACTTGCTGCTGTGCTGATTTGATTTTAAACTTTCATCCGGGAATGCTGAGTCAAAGCTGCCTGACTCCTCACATGGACCAAAATCACCCTGCAGTATTTAACGTCAAGGTGCTGTTCTCAGCTGGCTTCTGTTTCATTTCCTCCTCAGCCCCTGAGCCAGCTCCATGACATGCCAGTGAGTACAATTTCCCATTTCCTTCCTCAGCTAATCCTGGATGGGACAATAAATAAAAAGAGAAGTCCTTTATAAGCAGCTATGAAGTACTCACATCCGCAATGTTACTAAACTTACATTCTAATTTGTTATCAGAATATCTGTTGGTATGAACAGCACTTGGACAGGCCTCCTCACTTTCCTCTGCAGCAGTGTCATCCCATTCTTCCTCCTGGAGGTGATTCTCCTGAGCTGGATGGAGCTGATCAGGAAATGAACAGAAAGAAAACCCCAAACAAACTCATTTTATGTGAAAAGATCAAATCAAAGGTTGAGATTCTTAACCAAGAGAGGAAGATTTACGAATCTTTTAAATGCACATTTTGTAACAGCTGGCTCTGAAATGCCGAACAAATACCCTCTTTCCACAGTTGGAAAGGCAGCACAAAGGCGCAGTGGCTCAATCCCCAGCCCTGCCGGGAAGCCGCAGCCCCATCCCGCACCGAGCCCCAGCCCCTGGTGCTCCGCACGGGCTGAGCCCCAAAGCAGCGCTGAAGGCGCTGAGCAGAGAAGCAAAGGCGCTGCTGGCGGGGGGATGCGGGGCCGGGAGAGCAGCCGGGACCGAGCGGCTGCGGCCGCGTCCCCAGAGGGTGGCGCTGGGGCCCCGCCGGGCGGGCAACGGGCCGACGGCACCAGGCAGCGATAGGAAACGGGCCGGTGGCACCGGGCAGCGAGGGGAGACGGGCCGATGGCACCGGGCAGCGATAGGAAACGGGCCGGTGGTACCGGGCAGAGACAGGCGACGGGCCGGTGGCACCGGGCAGCGATAGGAAACGGGCCGGTGGCAGCGGGCAGCGATAGGCAACGGGCCGGTGGTACCGGGAAGCGAGGGGAGACGGGACGGTGGTACCGGGAAGCGAGGGGCTCCGCGGGGTGTGCACTGCCCCGGGGTGCCCGCAGAGCCCTTAAGTGATGTGCAGCGGCTGCGGGAACTCCCCGGAGCCTGGGTCCCTCGACTGAGCCGCACAGTGAAACCCCGGGATCAAATCCCGCTGGAGGCTTTGGGGCCACTACTTCCCCTGCGTCGACACGGGTTTGATACTCCAAGGGGAAAGGCACCATGTCTTGCCACCGTATCCAAAAGCTAAAGCCATCTTCAGGGAAAAATAAATCATGCCCCATCCCTGGAAGTGTTCAAGGCCAGTTTGGATGGGCTTTTGAGCAACCTGGTCTTGTAGGAGGTGCCCGTGGCAGACAGATTGGAACTCGATGGTCCTTAAGATCCCTTCCAACTCAAAGACTTCTGTGATTCTATGTCTCCATTCAGGGATTGGCAAAGAAATCAATTTAAAGCCATTTATTTGCTTCTGCATGCAAGCTGAGCTTAAGCATGTTCACTCCCTTGGGACCTTTCCACTTGCTTGTCTTTGAAGCAGTTCTCAGGGGTTGTTTTGATCTCCTCTGCAAGAAATAAGACTCTGGTGGCTTTCCCCAGCTCCTTTCTAACAGTTTGGTTCTTGGGTACTGGATATGGCATGTCTGCAATAAAGCAAGCTGAGATCTGCCCTGTGCCTGGTTGACTTGACTGGTCTCTTTCCTAATTGAAAAATGCAGAAAGCCCCCAGGCTCTCCTGCACAGATATTTCACAAAGGCTAGAGGCAAAATCAATTTTAAATGGATTAACTCTTATGACTGTACCTCTGTTTTCTTGAATATATTATGTATCATAGGACAATTTAAATAGATTAAGTCCTGTGAGTTTAGCTTTGTATCCTGAATACTGGAATTAAGGAAATCATGTTATATAATATTGCTGGGAATGGCACTGATTCATTGCACAAAGCAAAGGTCTAGTGCAGGCCAGTGTCTATGGGAAAGAGCTTGCTGTGTCGCTTAGGTTTCTGTCTGGTGCTTATCTCACCTCACTGTGTCTTAAAGCAGAGCAAACAACAGTTCCTCAGGCAGCAGTGGAAGGGCATTCTGGTATAACAGAAAAGCACTATTTCGTCTGGGTGAATGACTTGGACAAACATAATGCTGTGAGGAAACAGGTGCAGTTTGGTGCAGTGGAAACAGATCCCCCTTTTCTTGGTGCTGGGGCAGAGCAGACCCTGGGAGCAGGAGGGTGTCTGGTATTGGTGATGTGCTGAGAGTGGCACCCATAAGTTATCTCCCCCTCCTACCGTTGGAGTTTGGGCACATGGCACTGCTGCAGGGGATCAAGCATGTGTGAATGCAAGGGTCACTCTGCAGGCAGGGGGATATCTGCTGCTAGAACCCCACAGTCCTGCTGTCTCCAGAGCCAAAACAGCATAAGCATTTGGCACACAGGCTGCTGGAGATTTGTCTGAATACCTGGTTTAGGAAACAGTTTGCAAAGCCATGGAGACATGACCCTCCCTGGCACAGTGCTTGTAGGGCGATGCTGGCAACAGGAGACTGGGTACTGCTGCAGCCCATGGAGCAATGTTTCAGCTGTCCTGTTAGGCAGATAAGCCTGCCTGTGCTGGCCTGGATCTGCAGCTGCTGAAGGGAGGGACCCTGTTCCACATTGGGGCCACCACCTGCAATAGGGTCCTGTTCACTCAGTGCTTGCAAACACAGAACATGATCTTTCTGTCTTGCAGATTTAAACTCATTTGTTTTTACAACAGCCAGATGAGCAGCTGACTCTACCAAGGCCATAAAGAAAGACTTGCCCATTCTGTTTTGAGTATACATCCCAGACAGAAAAACTCCATGCATGCAGCACAAATAAACATGTCAAGTAACAGAAAAAAACAATTTAAGAGGTATCTGTGTATAAAAAGCCCAATGAGTAACTGCTAGTATAAACTTTGAAAAATAAGGAGCCAGATCCTTACTGGAGGAACCACAGCTGGATGTGCAGGGGGCAGCTCCCCAGGACATCAGCCCCCAGAAATGCTCTCTGAGGGCCCAGAAACACCATCTGGACACTGAGCAGCTGCAGTTTGCAGTGCTGTCCAGCAGGAAGCGTGATGCACCCTGCTAGCTTGCAGGAAAGCAAATATTGACATTTTGGAGAAACTTGTAAATAGCATCTTGGCTAAAACTTTATTTAAGCAGACAGGACCTTTATGCTTACAAGCAATGGGGAATCCAAATGTCAGACCGTAGCCTTTAAAGAACAAGACAAATGACCACAGTAAAGGACACATTACAGTAAGTAAATCTGAAATCAGCAGCAGCCCTCAGAGAACTTTGAGGAAATAGGAGCTCATCCAATACTGGCATCTCCTCTGCCCCATGGTGCGAGGTGCAGGATGTGCAGCAGAAGACAATTTAGATGCTCTTGTTACTATTGTCAGCCCTGAACCAAAGGTAGAAGATTTCTCCTCCTTCTCCAGTCTGTGGCAGTGCTGTCACAGTGTTGCCTCACATCACAGGCAGCTGCACCCGAGGCATTTCCCACTGAGCTGCTCCAAGGCAGAAAAGCAGTGTTCCCTCTGGAGCAGAACCATGGGGCTCCCATGCCAGCACCCCAATGCTGAACACAGCAATGTATCCTCTGACACTGGCCAAGAAAGGCAGGTACTCACCTACCCAAAGGGGGGGGTCTGAGCTGGAAGAAGCCTCTCCTTGTGAAACAGGAATTGTAGAGCATACTCTAAATAAAAGGGGGCAAGGTGGAGCATGGCATCAAGGCTCTTGGCATCCTTTGTGCCTGGGTGGTGCAGTCCTAAATAGATGCACTGGCAGGGCAGGGAAGTGCACTCCATGCTTTGCCAGCCATTCACTTGTGCCTCTAGCTAGCACTAAAAATAGTTCACTTTCATCAGCCTCAAGTTCATCACCAAAAGAGAGCAAGCAGACTTAATTCATTTGAGCACAGCTTTGTCTAGTCTTCAAGGGGAAGATGTGAGGCTGGCTTTAGCATTTATTATTTATCCAAGATGGATACCTTTAGGGTGCCGTGGCAGGGTCAAGTGGGGACTTCTGATGGCAACTGTGACAATCTGTCCTTTTTCCTGCTAATGAGGGTCAGGTCAGATCCAGCCCTGTCTGTGTCAGCAGTTCTGCTGAATCCAGGGGTTAACACCAGTGTTCAAATTACTTCCCATTAGTTAAAAACTGAATAAAGGAAGCTCAGTGAGGTTGAAAACCCATGCAAAACCCTGCACAGCATAGGGAACTGTCCCCATTACATGTAGAAATGATTGTTCACCTCCATATAGATGAAGGCCAAGTCAGAGACTTTCACAGGAGGTTACTGTCCCAGAGCCGTGGTCTCAGCAGAAAGTGTAGGTCAGTCAGTGTTTTAAAGCATTTAACTCAGGTGCTGGGAAAAGCAGCTTGTCAGGAAACACAGAGTACATACTCTTGTTGGATGCATCTGGCCCCCAGCAGACTGAAATTCAGACTCCGGTGTCATCTCAGCCACTTACATTTGATTTACTCCTTGGCCAGGAATGATTTATGTATTTCTGCCTATTGCAGTTCATTAGATCTAAATAACTACCATCTTGCTTCAACCTGAGGGCTCATCCAATTCTTTATGCTGATGTACTCTGACACAAAGTCAGTCAGGAATGGGAAACGATGGCAATATTTGCTTTGAGCACACTAATGGGAAGTGCTCTGGCATGGAACTGTGCCTCTGCTGAGCCCAGAGCTCTCTGGTGCAGCAGTGCTGGGCATAGGCACCCCTGGTACAGCACCATGGCCCTGACCAAGGGGAGCATCAGGGCTCTGGCTCAGGGACTGGCTGCTGCTCCAGTGCAGATAACACCACAGTCCTGGCTCTGAGGAGGCTGTTGTGGGAAAATGCTAATGGCACTTCTGCTGCTTATTTGCTGTGGGCCAATACTAACAACAAGAAACCACAAATGATACCTTGCTGTAGAAAGACAAAGGCAACTCTGCAGGGTGACTTCAGGAATCACAGAACATGGCCCACAGATTTTCTGTGATGGAACAGTGTACAAAGGCACCCAAATATCCTGGTGAGCTGACACCCATTCGTCCCCAATGCCACCATACTCTGGACCTCACTGTCCATCAGCAAAGCTCAAGCCCCAGTTTGTAGGTTCCATCTGAACAGTCTCATGGGAGTTGAGAGCTGTCTCAGGACATGAAGCTTGGGCAGCTCTGGTCAGCAAGCTCAGCAGTGATGGGCACAGGTCACTGGGCATGTGTTGTGCTTTTGTTAAATGTCAAATTAAAGAGAAAGAAAGAGTAAACTGGGAATGGCAAAACTTTTCAGCACTGCTCTGGGATAGAAATTGTGACTTCCCAAGGCTTGCTCAATATGAAGTTTCACCATCTTCTCACATATGTGTAGATTTGTTTTGTACTCTTGCATTTGCACCTTTTAAGAGCAAGTAAAAAAATTCAGCATAACTGGGGAAAAGAAATAAAGAAAAAAATTCAATCCTGTCTGGTAGCTTGGAAGGGGAATGACTCATCTTTATCGACAGAGCAACAACTTGCCCTGGCCCTTGGCAGTGGGGATTACAGAAACTCTGGTGATGCTCAGGGTGAATAATTCTGCCCTTCTGGGTGGGAGGTGGGTAGTTTGTGTGTGTGTCTGTGTGAGTGTGTCCCAAAGTGCACCAGGAGCAGGTCAGCCCTGGTGGCTGAAGCTTTCCTCCCTGTTTGGCTCCTCATACATCCCTGTGTCACCCTCTGCAAGGCTCTCAGGTACCACCAGCCCTGACATCTCTTTTTCCCCACCCAGTGGTGAGAAGCAGACCTGGCCTTAGACCACAGCCATGTCAGGGGACTGTGAGGTTCACCCCACGGGGCTTGGGGCATGGAAAAACCCCAAACACCCAGCATCCAGGAGCAGCAGACAGAATTGCTGCAGGGAGCATGCTGGTGCCTGAGCCCTCCCATTCCCAGGGGTAACACTGGCGCTGATAAAAGACAATTTCCCACACATTCTGCAGTTTACATAGTGATTAGCTTCTGCTAATTCCCAGGGGAAGGTAACTGAGTTATAAATGGATATATGACGTAGCAAGGGCGTAACTTAACTTCTCAGAAGCCTTTTCTGAAGCAGATGAGTATCTTGATTAAGCTGTCTGCATTTCTAGCCAAATGTTTGTTGAACAAGGCGTATTCTTTATCTAGATCCAATGCACTCCCTCCTGCTGCGGGTGCTGAGGCAGCAGCTCCAAGCGCTGGGAGAAGCCAGGAAAGTGCAGGTGTGTCCAGGAGCGGCTCGCCAGCCCCAGGCGTGCTGCTGGCGGGCACAGGGAATGCACGGGAAACACACAGGGACAGCTCTGCTCCCTGCTCCCGGTCACAGGCATTGGGGTTTGAAATATGGACAGCTGTTTGGGGTTTTCTTAAATGTGTTTTTCTGAAAATCCTACACAACACTGTGGGAGTTTTAATTCACGTTTTTCTGATAAATTTATCAGGTAATGTAATTACAGGAATAGTGTGGCCAGCAGGAGCAGGGAGGTCATTCCTCCCCTGAACTCAGCCCTGCTGAGGCCACACCTTGAGTGCTGTGTACAGCTCTGTCCCCTCAGTTTAGGAAGGACATTGAGATGCTTGAGCGTGTCCAGAGGAGGCAACGAGGCTGGTGAGGGGCTTGGAACACAAACCCTGTGAGGAATGGCTGAGGGAGCTGGGGTTTAGCCTGGAGAAAAGGAGACTCAGGGGTGATCTTATCATTCTTTACAACTCCCTGAAAGGTGGCTGTAGTCAGGTGTGGGTTGGTCTCTTCCTCCAAGCAGTAACTGACAGAATGATAGGACACAGTCTTAAGCTGTGTCAAGGGAAAATTAGGTTGGATATTAGGAAAGAGTGATCAAGTACTGGAATTGTCTGCCTGGGGAGGTGGTGGAGTCACCATCCCTGGCTGTATTTAGAAAAAGACATGGATGTGGCGCTTGGTGCCATGGTCTAGTTGAGGTGTTAGGGCATGGGTTGGACTCTATGACCTTGAAGGTTTCTTCCAACTTAGTCATTCTGTGAATTCTGCGAATTTATTTTTTTATTTTTTTATTTTTTAAAAAATTGTTGCATATACTTTGAAGGGAGAAAAGTAAGAAAAAGAGGAAGGGAAAGATTTGAGAGTCACTGTCTCAGAAGCTACAGAGCTGTAAGTGATGTTGGGGGAACTGGCAAGCAGGCACAAAGCAACGGCGGGCTGGGAACATCCCCTTATATCTCCTGGCCTGAACTGTCTTCCTTCGGGCCCAGAGGGACCTGGAAGACCTCCCCAGGCAGCTCATCCCTATCCAGCGGAGACACCTCTGAAAACAAAACTCATTGAAGGCGGCGGCGGCCGCGCTCAAAGCACAGCTCTGTCTCCCAGAGTGTCTGGGGCAACATCTTCCTGCAATCAGGGAGAGATTAATGTGGGATGGAGCACTGAACTGCAGTGTGGAACAGCAGAAGCCCTTTCAAAGTGCTGGGTTACATCATAAGAGCTTTAATCACTGACGAAAACAGGGAGGGATAAAAATAGCACAGTGTGTGTGTAACATACTGTGACACATCTGGCTACGAGTCACTTTTAGGACAGACTTTTTTTTTTAAGGAGTAGGACCTCTAATGTTGTTTGTGAATCCTTTATACTAATAGCAAGGGAAACAATTAGAAAATCATCTGAAAACAAGTGGATACAAGGAGCTCTATATATGATACAAATACGTGTATTTTGGCAGTGGAGATTTAAGGGAATCTGATTTCCAAAGGATTACTAAGTACTTATTTTTGTCAGCCAATTCTCCTTAGGGAATCGTTAAGGGAAAAACATCCAAAGGGCAACAAAACAGTATCTCAACAAACTCCTGAAAAGACAAGCTGTGATTTCAAAGGGGAAACATTTCAAAAGGCACAGTAAGTACCTGCCAAGTGGTCAGATGTGTCTGGATTTCCACCAGCCTCTTCTACCTTTGCTCCCGTGGGGATCCTCCGCAGCAAAGGAGTTCACACCGACTAGGAGGCTGGGATTTGTCCAGCCCATAGCGGCCACACACAGGGAGAGCTGCCATAAAGGCAGAGCTGGGTGTGACCTGACCGGGGCTGGCTCTGCTTCCCTCAACATTTAGAGGCTCTTAAACGCTTTGTTATCTACTGGGCTCTCAGAGGTGTCAGCACTCTAGTGCTGGAAGTGGGACGGATGTCCCCAAAGACATGGACTTCTTTTGCTTTGAATTAAGCTGAAATAAACATAATTAAAGATCATCTGGCTGAGGGATTGCAGGGTAGCAATCCAGCAGAGAAAACAAAAGTGAGGTGTTAACGCTAGTGACAGCTTTTGAGCAGAAAAGCCCCAAAGGTTGTGTCTTTGTCCTAATTGTACGCTTTTGGTTTAATACCCTTCCTTGTATCCTGAGGAGTGTTATTACAAGATATAAATAACTGTCGCTGATAACAGAGCAACAGCTTTGTCTCTTTGCGGCAGAGACAATAGTTATGGAGTATTAAGCAAGCAAAAACCAAACCACTTGAAACAGTAAGCAAAACTGATGAGTTTCATTCACGCTTGTAAACACAATTACATTCCGTGATCACCTGTACTTTCAAATGAATCTCAGTCTAAAGCTGATGGCGATGAGAAGGGACAACTCTTTCCTGGAGTCCTGTGAGCCCTGTGCAGATGCCCAAAGCAGCCCAACCTCTGTGATGCTCCATTCTCCTCAAAGTGGGGCAAATGCTTGGAACAGAGGTGTGAAAGTATGAGAGCAACTCAAAACACTTCAAATTAATACAACCCCTCAGTATGGACGGAGCTCAGTGCTGGTGGATGGCTGCAGGGCAGGAGCACGTTGGTGCCTGTGGCCATTGGCTTAGCCATGTCTGAGATGAACAGGACAGAGGAGCAGAGATCAAAGCATATTCCAGGTCAGAATCTCAAGGCTGACACACTACATCCTGTTTCTGACATCCTGCATTTTCCTCCATAGCCTCCTCCTTGCTTCTGTTGGCCACATCTGTCCTACTTGTTGGACTGTGCACTTTTAAATCCATTTTCTTTTAAAAATTGCAAGGAATTCCTATTTGAGAGCATAGCCCCAAAAGCTGAAGCTGTGGCATAGAAACTAAAAGCCTTTGTAGAAATAATTTTTAAATGTCCTTTTACAGGCCAAGTCTGTAGAAGAAGCAGAAGCAAGAATTAGCAGTGTCCCTGGTGGAGGCCTCAGCACAGTCTATAGCATTTCTTGATGATTAGCCAGCAACTGGAAAAATAGTTCCTGTTCCAACCATGAAGCAAGATATACTGAGCAAGTTTTGCTCTTTAATATAGGGTTTATTTTTTGTACTGTTATGACCTTCTTTAAACCAGGAAACTGGAAAGCAGGAAAACCCAGGAAAACCAGAAAAATGGCTAGAAAATGTTAAGCAGTGGCACTGCTGGACCTATGGTGTTTTGAGAATGGAAGTGGGACAAGTTTAATGAAGACACAGCTTCTGCTGTGACATTGATAGAGCTGGAAGAACCAACACACTTTGCACAGATAACCCACACTTCAAGTCTAACTTAGCAGATATAGTCTTCAAATGCAAACAGAGAAGAAGTGTGCTGGGCTAACTGATGGTGATGGGCAGAGGAACTGTCTGAAAGAAGAGAGGTCAGTCCCCACAGAGCAGCAGCCCTGTGTGACAGGGGATGTGACAGGGCAGCTGTGCTGCACTGCAGTGTTGCACCTACACTCACAATTTCACATGGACAAGTAATACAAACAAAGACTGTCAGAGGGCCACATCCCTGCTCTGCAGATGGTTTCAAAGCTTTGGGAAAAACCTTGACTTTTTCTGTAGGGAAATGTGACTGCTCCTCCCAAGCCATAAGCACAGGTGCCAGAGCCCTTCCTCTTCTTCCTCCTCTCTTTGTCTTCATCTTTGTCTTCATCTTTGTCTTCTTCGTCTTCTTCTTCGTCTTCTTCTTCGTCTTCTTCTTCTTCTTCTTCTTCTTCTTCTTCTTCTTGTTCTTCTTCTTCTTCTTGTTCTTCTTCTTGTTCTTGTTCTTCTTCTTGTTCTTCTTGTTCTTGTTCTTCTTGTTCTTCTTCTTGTTCTTGTTCTTCTTCTTGTTCTTGTTCTTCTTCTTCTTCTTGTTCTTGTTCTTCTTCTTCTTCTTCTTCTTCGTCTTCTTCTTTTCTTCTTCTTCTTCTTCTTCTTCCTCCTCCTCCTCACCTGCTGCCACATCCAGCTGGGGGTGCAGGAGAAGGGGCCTCTCCTCTTGCTGCAGTTTGAGAGGACAGAGATGGAGCAGGGACAGAAGTGGAGACTGCAATTACACCTTGTGGGAAGCAGCTTCTGCAAAGCCCAAATATCCCTTGTTGCTCCTGGTGAGCAGCAGGTTCACATCAGCTGATAGGTGTGACAACGACCTCTCCTCTCAAATACTACAGGAATCTTCTGGCAATGGGATACCCTCCTTTCTGAAAAACAAAAGCTAGGGACTACTTTTAACATTTCAGTTTCAGGGGTTAGCATATTCAAATATTTATTGGATTGTCACTCTTGCAAGGGTGTGCCTGTTTATTTATAGCTGCTTCATGTTTCTGATTGTGTTTTCTTCCATTCTTATGTTGTTCCAGCTAAAACAGCAACTTTTGCAACCCTCCTCTGCACATTTTCCATGTCTGTGTTACACAGAGTAACTGAGAACAACAGCACTCATGGTGAGAGCTAAGTCACTCCTGGACCAGTGGATGCAGTTGCTGTAGCAGAAGTTTATACTAAATTCCTCTTGGGGAGGGATCAGCTCCTCCTCTGATTCCCACAGTTACCAGAACCTCTCACGTATCAGCAAGATATCAGAGAGGCAGCACAAGGCATCCTTGCTGCTCTTTTCTCTGAATACTGCATGCCCAAAAACCCCAAAGGCAAAGGGATGGGTGAATCAATTGCCTTTTTGTTTCTGACATTAATGTTGTATTTAGCAGCACCAGGATGGAGTGACATTGCAAAACTCAGGCTTTCTTGTAGATGCGGGTTATACTGCCACAAATCCCTTGTTAGACTCCAGGCTCACCTGGAAAATCTTGTCCTTACGTTATCTTCATTAAAATATAGGAAATGCATATGGTCCAGCACTGCCAGCATCAAGCAGTGGTTTGAACATGTGTCACTGGGACAAAGTCCACTTCTCTGTGACCTGCCTGGGAAGCTGTACCAGGCTGCTGGCAGGGTCTCCCAGAGCCATGGGTGAAGACAAAGACAGGGGAAAGAGCTGTCAGGAAAATTAATCCACAAACACCAGAGGTTTATGTCCAAAAAGGAGACAGAGGAGTCCTTTTTCCTTTATTCGAATAAAGGGAGAGGCCATGGGACATTCCCCTGGGATCTCTCAAATTTTTGGAGGACGCAGCCTCCTTTTAATCCTATTTTCCCGGCCGCATTTCCCTCTCTCTTTCCCCATTGGCTGAGGTACTTGAGAGGTACAGACTTCCCGGAACGCCTGATACCTAAAATCCCCCTCTAATGTATAACCCTCCCTTTTAATTTTTAATTTTTATTGAATTCATAGTTTTCCCCCGTTGCTTCTTTCATCTTTCAACATCCAAATTCATTTATCAGTAGCCCTACAGTTTGTTTGTAAAGGCAAATAACTTTTCCATTCATCAATCAGCGGGAATCCATCCCATTGTTTCTTTTATCTCTCAGTGCTAGTCCTATCTACAAGCAGATCCACAGCTCATTTGTAAAAACAAATTCGACATTCCTTTCAGAGTTGATCAGTTATTTCAGAGATATGGTGGAACATCAACTCTAGAATGAAACACTGAAATTTCATTTTAATATCTTTCCACATAGCTAAGGGTACAATTCAACTAAAATTCAGATGCACTGTATTGAAGTGCAATTCCTCACTACCCCTCAGGAGCTACATAGTAAAAAGCAGGCAGCATCCAGCATACCTGCTGCATTCCTGGGCATCAGCAGCACCACAGGCAGCTACGAAAGATGCGGTGAGACAGAAGCAGAAATTTTGTTTTCAGATATCCTGGGCAATAATGCGGTAGGAACAGTAAAAATTGCTGCTGTCAGAAATGTGAATTTTTAATGCTAAGTCTGCTGATGAAAAAAAGTAGTCATGGGAAGTACCTCAATGTCTTTTTTCTCCTGAAAAGCCCATGGTATTTGGGAACTGCCTCTGAACATGCAAGGAGATTAAAGAAGGGGTTAAGCAGCTCTGCAATGGTGCCTTGAGACAGAGAAGCTCTGAGGATGGACATGATTTTTCTCATTTAATGAGAATCCTCATTTCATTTTTTAATAAACTGGCTCTCTGCCAGGAGTCACAGAGAAGGCACAACCCCCCTTTGGGACACATGGACTGGCCAGGAAATGAAGTTGAATATAAATGATATTACATGTATACTAAAAATAATTTCAAAAATATGCTCTAAATTCCTCCCTGAATTAAAAAAAAAAAAGCAAAACTAAACCCAACCCCCAAACTTATTTGGCATCCCTGCATGGCCCAGGACAGATCTGAGCATCCCAGCAGGATGGAAACTGTGCACTGCAGTGAGTGTTTCCCCCTGGCTTCATACCTGCCCACACAAGGAAAATTGACTGTTGCTGGTGTGCCCAGAACATGTGAGTGGAAAGAAACAGCAAGAGCCCCTCTGCCAGACAATGGCAAGTGTGCCAAGGCAGGGAAGGGAGGCAGAGTGTTAAATGGGTGTGATGCAATACATCCAGACACAGCAGAGTGTTCAGTGTCCTCAGGGAGGCACCCAGACCTTCTTGAGGGATCAAGTGATCCTGCTCAGCTGTGGAATGGCAAAAGACCATAAACTGCATCCTTAGTCCTGGACTAGACAGGACAGCCTGCAAGGCATAGCCCGTGGACTGTGTGCATTGCAGCCTCTGCTCCTGAAGGGAAATGAAGACCCGGTTTTCTTTTCCCCTCTCTGCCTGACCACCTGGATTAGAGTTTCTCTAAGGATCTCTTCTGGCACTGAAGGAATTGCTAGAGAGCAGATATCTGGGACACTTGAAAGAAAATGGAGTTATCAGCCTTGTAAAGCTCCATAAATTCTTAGCTGTGCAGGCTCCAGTCATCACATAAAAACACTGTCACAGACCCCAGACAACAAAACCCTGGAGAAAAGACACTCAGGACTCGCTCCTGTGCCCCTGGTTTTACTGTCACAAAGAGGAGTACTTGCTGTACTTGTCAAATATTCACAACTTTTTCCAGGAGCCTTTCAAAGATATTTTGAAAACACTTTCTGTGTAGTTTCATGGAAATAATTTTCCATGATGTGTTGAGGCAAATGAAGCGCAGCTTCACTGACACACACCCCATCTTATTGCATTGCTTTTGACACTGCATTTCCTTGTTTGGTGTGAGGGTTTGCCACTATACCCTATGGACAGATGCTCTGTGGGATCTCCATCCCTTTCTTCAAGGGCAACGTTCACAGCTATCAGAGCCTGCAGCTGGGCCCAGCAGTAAATAAGGAGTTTCAGAACTAATGAGCTGGGTTCCCCTCCAGTATTTATCCTGCTGCCAAACACCTGTAATTTCCCTGCCAATACTGATGACCTGTTATTTACAACCCCCACTTTATGCTAATTCATTTGGTCTCCTTCAAGGGAGACACACGGATGAGAACTTCTGCCATAACACAGAGAATAAAGTTTTGATATTAAAATAATATGTCCCCAGTGCCCCCACAACCACCAGCAGGGTTTTATCAGTGTTGGGGCACAGCCAGGAGAGCTGATGATGATCCAGGTTTCTGTCAGTTTGCTGTGCCCTCTCTTTCTCATACACAAAATTTAGGATAACCTGTAGAGGGATACAGAACATGTATATGCAGATTCATGAAACTTCTACCTGGCGTTATGCTGTAAAGAAGATGGACTAGAAGTAATGAAATCATGATACTACACTCTGATGGCTGTTTATGATCAAATACACCTCTCTAAATGAAGCCCACTTTAGAAAGCTCCTGAAGAGAGTAAATCTCTGTGGTCAGCGTGGACGTTCCTGGACAGACCTTGCATAGTCTGTTCAGGAGCTAGGTTGTGGACCTTTCAAGGAGCTCAGCCTGTTTCTTTTCCAATACGTGTTGTGTTGCATTTTTGTTTATGAATTTTACTTTCCTTATGCCATTTAGTCGGGATCAGTTGCCTCTGCCCTCCCTGCTGCAACAGATCTTGGTGTTTCCTATTCAGGATGCACTAGCTGAAATGTTGAAATGTTCCCTGTAGATAAAGTGTTGGACTGAACATCTTTGCTTTCTCCCTGCAGTCATTATCCTTGTGCTGTACAGAAAAATGAAGACACAGACTTACACTGCAGTCATGGCTCAAAACTTAGGATTTGTACCCATGCAGCTACTACAGTAAAATACTCTGTAATGAGATAGCTGGTGTCACTGGGTTCTGCTGATGCTGTGCACACTGCAGCATCTCGGTGGTGCAAGCACATTTCACAATTTGTTTATCTCTGTAGAAATAAACCCTTCACAGTTGTTGCTACAATGCTGGTTAGCCTTACTAGAGGTGCCTGAGTCTGCCTGAGGGCGGATTCCCTTGGCTTCAGGAATATCATGATGAGGCTCTACATTTTATCCTGTGGCAATGTGAAACTTTCTGAAGCATTGTTTTGGGAAATGGCCACTGGGTAGTCCTGAGTTGTTCTCCTGTTCTCCATATTTTGGCGGGACTCAGAAGGTTTGAGATGCTTTACTGGTGGGTGAGCTCAGCTGATGAATGGAGTAATTCCACACTACTGACAGTCCCTAAATTTGCTCCACTTGGAACCATTGAGCTGCTCTTGCTTGGAGATGGATTTGTTAATGTATTTCCTGACAGCGATCAATAATTTATTTTATATTCATTGTGATCTCTAATTGCGAGTGAACTCTAAAGACAGATTGCTTTGATATAAGAGCTGTCAACTGCTACAGAAAGCCCATTTAGCAGCTCACATTGTGGAGAATGGGGGCACTTGGTTGCTTTCACTGCTTTTGTGCTGTTAGGAGCAGTTTGAGGCAGCTCTTCTGCCAGGACATGGCCAGGCTGTGTCACAACCAATTTTGATCAGATCCTACAACTTTCAAATGAACAGTGCTCCAGGGATCACAGCACGTGTGTTTGCAAGAGGCAAGCAAAATACTGCCTTTATTACCTTTCTTTTTGTGATAGGAAAAATAATACACAACAGAAGTTCATATCTTGTTTTGATATTGTAATGATAAATGATAACTTATTAAGACATACAGGGGTTTCTAGAATTTCACATTTTCTACCCTTACTGCTAATTATAAAGAAACAAAGGTGTGCAGTGCTTTCTTCACTACGGGAAGAAATTCCCAGGTATCAAAGCAGCATAGGGATTATGTCATGTGCAATGAGCAAAGGAGGAGTGCAGTGCTGTATTGCCAGGCTGCCTTGCTTCATCAGGAGACACTGCTCTCCCTATTGCTCCAGGGGAAATTGTGTATTTAATCCCTTCATCTGGCACAGGCCACTTCTCCTGCATCCTGGCTGAACTGTGTTGGCTGAAGCAGTTTCCTCTGCTGGCACTTGTTCCCTGTTCATCCCCACCTGTGGGAAAGGAAAGGGAGATGAAAGTGATGTTATTTATCTGCATTCCTGGCAGTGTTGAACTCCCATTTCCTCTTGGTGATAAGAAAGACCTGTAACACCAGTTTTATGAGTTATAAGTAAGCTGATTTTACTCAAAATGAGAAATATTATTAGTGTTTTAAAATTCCTGTCATGTCCTGAAAGCTGCCCTGCAGTCATATGAAAGGAGTTGGACACATATGCCAGCGGGGAGCAAAAGCATAAGCATGCAATGACAAATTGTTTAGCCTGGAGAATACACCGTCTACAGTGATGGAAGTAGTTATGTGGTGATTAGTGATTCTGTGCAAAATGTGTTGTTCCAGATGTTGCCCAAGCTAGGAGAACAGTGAGAACTTGCAGAAGACATCGATTAATCTAGCACTTCTGTTGGCTTTTGGAACTTGTATATGGTGAATGTAAACATAATTATTTCATGAATCTTGAGGTATCTTCACGCTGGCACTTCAAAACTCAATGCTGCTGTATAGACATAAAAAAAAAAAGAGAGATTGATGGGAATTATAACAAACACTGTATTGTAGTGCATTTTGGAAATTTATAGGATTGAAAGAAAGTATTGTATTTTGCTTTTATCCTCTGATATTTGTTGGAAGCACTTCCTGACTTGCACCATTTCACTTTTTGCCTAAAAGTGAGAAAGAATTACAACTGGCTATTCTTTCCCAACGACTGTAGAAGCTATAAAACAAGCCAAACTTTAGAAAAGACACAATGAAGATACAAATGTGGTATTACAAAAACCCAAAATAATTGAGACTTTGGACTTGCTGATAATCTATAACTCAAACTTCAAATTCCTAGCCCTCTGTGGACTGCCTCAAAATGTGTATAGGAATCAGGATAAAAGCAATGTAGAGAAATAATATAACAAAAATATTGAATTGCTTCACTCTTCTCTATAAATTTGATTCTCAAGGAGAGTAAGCACAGAAAGACTTTACAGGAAAATTCCTGTATTAAAAATGAAAGCTTTTGTGGAAGAATACCTGAATTACCAAAGAAATGTCTTGACTGAGTCCTGCACCAAGTTCAGGCACAACCTGCAGCCTGTCCAGCTCCCAAATGACTCTTTACCTCAGCTAAGGAAAAGCACTCTCTGATCATTTGATAGTGATATTTTATTATAATATATTGTAGAATGAAGAAATCTATTTTAAAAATAGCTATTCATCTAAATCTGAAATTCTGCTTTCCTGATTTTCTCTGGAGGAAAAACATTATAAACTTCAAAATTACTTCAGAGGAAATGACCAGTTCCACTGCTATTTATTTTTTGAGTGAAATCCTTTGAGGTAAGGGAAGACTTGAGGCTATGACTGGCAGACTGCAGCTGGTAAAAGTAGTTATTTGTTAGTACTTATGTTCCCAAGAAAGGCTTCCAAAACAATTTATTCAACTGAAGATGAGGGAGTCCTTGCTACAAAGGGAAATGTTACAATCATACCCTGCAAGACAAAGTGGGTAAAATATTTTGTGTGTCTACCACAAGAAGCTCTACCCTGGACAGTGGATCTCTGACTGTCTGATCCCCACTTCACCCTTTTATGCAAAGCTGGTGTGATACAGAATGTAAAATCTACTGGTATATCTTGAAAAGAATAAGTCAATCAGCAATCTTAGCGTGTATGAATTTTAAAAACAGCATTAAAATGTCAGTGTTGCTTTTATGCCAGTCCTTTGTGGCCTCAAACTAGAGAGATTATTGCTGCACTGGACATGTAAGGATGTCAGTGGGTGTATTTAGGTCAGATTCCCTCTTTGTAGTTGTTGGGTTAAATTTTAGAGCCACTCTGAATCCTTGAGGCATTTAAATCTCCGCCTGCTCTGGATGGCCTCCTTTCTGCCTGAGTGCTAGTTACAGTCTGTACTCCCTGCAGTCATCTTCTCTGATTTCCCCACCCTTCCTTCCACTCCCTTCACATTCCATTTGTCTTCCCGAACTTCTAAGATTTGGATCAATTGTAACCTAAATGTTTTCTGTCTTTTTTTTCTTCCACATGATGAATTTTAATGCTCAGTGGCCAAAATAATTCCCCCTTCCTACATATTTTAATATTTTAACTATGTCTCTCCAGTGAGATGCTCCATTTACATTGGAAAAGTTTTTCTGAGAGTAGCAATGCTGCTTATGCTGATTTCTTCCCTATTCTATGGCGACCTAGGCTGGTAGAGAAGGGCAGGCTGTCCAATCTGACTGTGATTCTCTACTGCTCCAGTAATTGCCATTTCAGTGGTGGGTGATTGTGTGGAGGGCAGAGAGAGACAAAATAATGAGACAGCAAAGAGAGGTGAGGCATTCAAAGTGGTATCAAGAAAAATTAATCTTTAGGTTGTTGTTTAGCCCTCATTTTTACATTTGTGAAAATGGCTGTGGATGGTGAAAAAGGGTTGAAAATCAAGGCTTGCACATGCAGGATTTCTCAGTATTATAATTTAATTTTAAATGTTTTTGTGTGCCAGCACGTACCTGGCAGCTATTTCCTCTTCTAAGCACTGGGAACTACTCTAATATCTGGTACTTTCATAATGCAAAGGCACTAACTATAAAAGGAGAGACATTTTAAATAACTTTTCTGTAAAGCTTTAATATATATTTAGTGTCAATTGCTTTTGAGGGCTGCCTGCAGCTGTCTGGGGAGGCATGGCTGTGTCTCTGTGCACCTCAGCTGGCCCTGATCTGAGGGAGCTAATGCCCATTTCTCTGCCCTAAAGCATGAGGCTGGAAGGTGAAATTTCCATTTTTCATGCTGGGCACCAAAAGTATCTCATGTTTGCATCTCAGGACTGGGAGAGACGTTTCCAGTCTGTCTTTCTTACAGGAAATATCTGAGAAATTGGGAAGTTTTTCTTGCTGATGTTCCTGGAAAGTGGCTGGTGTGTCCTGGGTGCTGTTGGAAGTGGAGATGGAGTAGGACAAAGTTGTAGAGCACTGCTGTGCCCTCTAGAGATTTTTATTTTGATAACCTTCCGGGGGAAATTTCCAATTCACGGTGCAGGGAAACACCAAGAACAGAGTGTAGGTATACTCCTCTCTGAATTAATTTTTATGAGGCTTCACTAGCCTCAGAAACGTGGTGTGTTGCTGCTCAGCTCCCTCTGTCTCTGCTGGAGGCTGTGCTCACAGAGCCCCTCCAGATGGTCAGTGCTGAGCTGTTCCCTCTGCCTGTCCTGGCCTTTGGAATGGGAATGCTCCTGAAGGAGCAGCCGGCACCTCAGAACTCCCTGTGCTCAGCAGATGTTCCTTTCTACTCCATCTCCACAGGGCTTGTTCTGCATTACTGGGAGCCAGAGCTGTCAGTGAACTTTGGGAGTGCACTGTGAGAGCTGTCTTGAGGGGGAGAGTCAGCTTAAAAAACACTTAAAATGAATGATTTTTTACCACAAAACATTTTCAGTTTACTGCCTGACAAATATGCACCTCACCTCTCATTTTACAATGATTTTAATTTTGTGAGACTGTTATTGTAGCATGAACATGCAGATCTATCCTACCCAGAACATTTTTGTAATGGAAAAGGTGTAAATCCTGAAAGTAACTTTTCTAAATTGCAGAATAAAGGAAGTAAGATGAACTAAAAAACATTCATGCGGCAGAGGAGCTCAGTTCACATCTGTTGTTGCCTGGAAAAGCTGACTTGGAACAGAGCAAAAGGAATAAAATAGGTATTTGTTGGAAGGATACACCTTGGGCAGTGCAAGGGCCTACACCCAAATCAAATCCAAGATGGATCCTGGTCATGAGTTTTTACACTTTTTAAAGTTTTGGTTCATCTACATTTTGGGGTCAATTCTCCAACCACAGCCCCAGGCTATGAAGTCTCAGTCCCTGTCTTGCCCCCTTTCCCTGCCGTGGTTTCTGCTTTTTGGGTACCGGTTGTCCTTGGTTCTCTAGCTAGGAAAGGATTATTTTGTCTAACTACCCTGAAGAAGAGAACTTAGCAACACCTAATATGAAGATTCAGAGTTACACACTAAGCAGCAGAGATTCTGAAAAATAGAAAAGCTAAACCCCAAGGCATCGCTGGAAGCACAAAGATGCATCTCCAGCTGTAGCCCTGCACTTGGAGAAGGGGTCATGGATGCTACAGATCACTTTGGCAGGCAATGCTGGTTGAAAGGGCTGCAGAAATGTTGCCTTAAACACGCGTGGGTGCTCACTAGGTGTGAGCTGCAGCTCCTCACATGTTCAAATCAAGTTCAATAGTAATGACCTGCAGAACTGCAAATAGTGAATCGATGTTGCCACAAGCAATTGAAACTTAATAGAGCTTAGTTTCTCCTCTACCCAAGTTCTGTGCTCTTCTTTGCAACAGATTCTGTTATAATTTATGGTAAATGCTCAGTGTGAATTGTTTCGAGCTCAGGTGGTGGTGGGTACGTGTTTTCATCTGAGATAAAATCGAGTTGTGTAATTTCTGAACAGGAAATACTGTTGCTTAATGGATATTGCTCTCTCTAATCTGCAATATCAATGCAAAGTGATTGTGGGGTGGATATAAACCTGCTCTGCCTGAACTGGTAACTGTTCATTTTTTATACTGTTCCTAGATGCTGAAAACATGTATTATCACACCAAATTATGTTCAGTGTAATCATCAAATTGTATCAGATTTGTCAGCATAAATACTTAGAATGTTGTTTTGAAAGGAACTCTAAGTAGACTTATACAGGAAATGTTTGTGAATACTGTCTTGGTGTAATATAATATGCAATGTATATTATAATTACATATAAAACTTACCTTGTGAATTTTTTTGTATTAGTAATTTTGTGTATTTGTCTCATGCTGTGTTTATACTTTGAGATGCCTAACAGAGAGTCTACAGCAAATTTCAGGTGGATAATACATAACAGACATCAAAGCTTTGTAGAAAAGTATGCCTAGAACAAGTTTTTCAATGACAATATAATGTCTAAGCAACCCTAGTACGTGTATTTTCAAGAAGAACTCCTTAGTGACAAAGCCTAGGTCTACTGAACAGAACCTTGCAGCCCTCCCCTGCACACCTGGGCTCCTGGGGGCTTCCAGATGCATGTTGGAATTTGGTGTGAGAGGTTCCAGACAAAGACCAGGAAAACCTGCCTAGTTTTTAAGGTGGAACACTGGAGTGCTATGAGCACTCGATTAATTTGCCAAGTCCTTAACTAAAAAAAAAAAATTAAAAATAGTAAAGAAAAAAAATCAACTGTGTAACGAGATGGTACCTGGGTTTTAAAAAAATGAGCAAAGAGGATCAGATAGTTGCTGTGCTGTTGGAAGTGTGGGCTTGAACTTGTGCAAGAGCCCATGTCACACGTGCCTTGGAGATATTACCTTGCCTTGGGATAAAAAAGAGCAGTAGGAAAAAAAAGTTTCTGGAGTGGCATGGGTGTTATAGCTATTGTCCATCTAAATGGCAAATTTTGCTTCCTTTTCTAATAGAATGAAAGAAGCAAAAAGGTGAAGAACTCACAGTTGCAACTTTCTTTTTGTAAAATATTGTAACTGAGTACAGTCCTATATTGGACTTATTCTATTTGGGAACATTTGTGTAATATGCAGTGTGTCATTCTGTCCATGTCTCTTCTCAGCAGAGGTGAGTTCTTCCTAAGTTTTGTTAAGATAAGTCGAGACTGGCACTGGCTCATGCAAGAGGTCATTTTTGAGGACAGGAGTTGGAAAAATATACACCAAAAAATGCTTTCTTCTGCAACTGAGATACTGATTTTCTTGACAGCTTCAGAGTAGAAGTGAATTGTTTCCCTGAGCCTGAATTTGCTTCAGTTGCTCTCAATGATGTGAGGAGAATAGAAGTGAATCCAAAGCTGCCTATAGCAAAATCTATTAGAGAGTTACTCAACCAGGATATCTTTTGCTCTGAGATTGATGCTGCACTGGCTTTGATAAGCCAATGCAAAAAATATCCAGATAAAAAAAGAGCTTTAAAAGCAAGTGCTGTTAGACATATACAACTCTAAGATGGAGTGTTATGGTCTCATAGGCTGTTCCTTTCCTCCAGGGTTAAAAGAATGAGCAGCTGGTTGCAGTCTTAGCTGGAAAGTTGACTATGGCTTCATAATTAGTTTTGCATCAAGTTCTGCCCTCAATTGCATTGCTAAGATTCCTATAACTTCATTACAGTTGACTGGGTTTAACTAAGGCATAATTTGCCCTAAGATTACCTGCAGTCAAAAATTTGCTGAATGTTGGTGGCTTAGTAATTAAAGGTGTATTTACAGGAAACAATACAGGCAGAACAGCAGAAGAACAGCAGTTCCCAAATCCAAGATGTGGCCACATGAAAAAGAGGAGAGGACTGTGAAGAAAATACAGGGTTAGCATCCTCCAGCGTTATGGGAGCAGGTGAAGCAATTCTGAGCTTTCCAGAAGTAAACGCTATGGCTGGGAGAGCAGCTTGGGGCTGGCCTTTCACTAGGTAATATTGCTGATCCCAAATGAATCCCTTGACAACACAAGATATTTTCATATATCTGTCATTCACATTCTCTAGGCCACCAAGGACTTGTTGAATGTCTGACAGGGGACTACAAGGAAGATGGAGAGGGGCTCTTCATTGTGAACTGTAGTGACAGAACAGGAGGGAATGGCTTCAAACTGAAAGAGGGTAGGTTTAGATTAGATATTGGGAAGAAATTATCTACTTTGAGGGTTGTGAGGCACAGAGAAGCTGTGGATTCCCCATTCCTAGAAATGTCCAAGGCCGGGCTGGATGGGGCCTGGAGCAACTAGTCCAGTGGAAGGTGTCCCTGAGCATGGCAGGGGGTTGGAACTAAACGGTCTTTGAGGTTCCTTCCAACCCAAACCGTTCTGTGATTTTATGACTGTTGCTGCCTCTTTCTGTCCTCCCTGCTGTTCCAGCAGCTCTCCCGATGCACCAAGACCTGGAGACGAGCTCCGCTGCAGAACTGCCACCCTCCCTCCCCCC
>VXBI01001939.1:386648-558634 GCA_013397375.1 Toxostoma redivivum
ACCCCTGTGCCGGGGCACGGCGTGGGGCGGTGCGGGACCCCGCGGTGAGGGAGGGGAGGGAGGGGAGGGCGGGGGTGCCCCCATTGCAGCGGTACCAGCGAGGGCTGCTCGGAGCGGGGGCAGAGCCGGAGTGCGCTGTGCCCGGCGGGGCAGGGACGGGGTCCGGCAGGACGGGGGTCACCGCTGGGAGTGGCTGGGGACACCGCGGGAGTGTCCCGGCCGGGGGCGCGGCTGGCAGCGTGTGCGGACCGGGCTGCGGCGCTTGTGCCTCTCGCAAAAAGTGTCTTTAACTCTCCTTTTCCAGGCTTTGTTGTGCAGCCATTGTAATCGTTCTCTTCCTTCACCCGGCCCGTTCTGCTCGTCAGTGTTTATTGTTCCCTGGTCTTTACATAGGCTGGATGAGGTCTGGGTGCAGGAACGAGTTTTGGGGATCAGTTCTGAGATGCAGCCATTGCAAAGGGGGACATAGCTGTCGGTTGTATTTAACTTGTCAATTTCCTCTTCTCCCTGTTCACATAAAATTTAGGCCAAGCTCTGTTTTTAGTAGGTACTGTTCAGGACTTTTCGCCTCCGTACGAAAAGTGCGATGTTAACTTAAGAACTCTAGGAGTCTTGGCTCGGCTTCTTTGTATAATTCAGGAGACGCAAGGTGCACATCTCTTTCAGTTTTGAATGGCAAAGGGCTCTTCAGCTTCG
This sequence comes from Toxostoma redivivum, assembly GCA_013397375.1. Taxonomy (NCBI): domain Eukaryota; kingdom Metazoa; phylum Chordata; class Aves; order Passeriformes; family Mimidae; genus Toxostoma; species Toxostoma redivivum. Next base: position 387,345 of record VXBI01001939.1, read on the forward strand.
ATGTTCTGAGTGTTAATGAAACTGATGCTGTCTTGGACCTGCCGTGAAATCTGCATCAGAAATACTTCTCTTACTCATTTAAATATGCCTCATACGTTTGAATAGAAGCCACAGAGGAGTTTTCCTTATTCTTTCCCTAGTGAGCTACGCATAGAGATAATGCTAATGAATAACCTTCAGGGCACTCTTCCCACTTCTCTGATTTCATGGTAGAGCTTGTTCTGCAGTCCTGTTTAATACTAGAATACGCTGCAGAGTGTTGATAGTAAAAAAAACAAAAATGTGTAGTAACTTAGATTAAATGGTATCCCAAATGCACTTCTTGTGGTCTCTTTGATTCTATAAATTTCAAAACTGTGCTTCTAAACATTTTCCTTCACTTTTAAAGTTCAGGAAATTGTACCAAGGTGCCAGAACAAATTAGCATGCTGCTCTGCTTCAAAGAAGCAAGACTGCTTCTAGTGAGTCAATAACATTAGGTGTCAAAAATGAATTAAAGTGATTTTGCCCCAGCCAGCTTTTTGAAAATTATTAATACTTTAAAGAATTTCTTCTTCTCTTCTGTAAAAGGGTCACTGAGCTGAATGTCATCTGAGGCTGTAGTTCAACTGTACCTGATCTGTAGTAGTAATAGTGCCTTAGAGACTTCTGCAATTCGTGGTATCATTGGCACAACTTCTGGTGTTGTATGAAGCAGCTCAGCAGATGTACCCAGCCAGAAGAAAAGGGTAATGCCCAGATTCCCTCATCCAGTTTGCAGTGGAATACCCCAAATGGCAGGAGAGCATGTCCGTGGAGTGATGATGAGCACTGGGATAGCCTCGGGCAGCTGTGGGGGCGAAGCAGGGAAGGGAGGATGAGCAGCTGGTGTCCTACTGGGGCCGCACGTGAGGCTCAGAGGGGAAGTGAGATGGAGCTGCTGCAGGAAGAGTCCTTCTGCAGGCACATGACCTGTCTAAAGGCACAGTGGGATTTGGCATACAAAGTAAAGCTGGGGCCTTGAGCAACCTGATCTAGTGGGAGATGCCCCTGCCCATGGCAGGGTGGGTGGAACAGGATGGTCTTTGAGATCCCTACCAACCCAAATTGTTCTATGAATTCTAGTCTCAAGTGGGTTTTTTTCTCCTTTCCAACAGCCTGAGAAAAATGCTGACATTCTTAATAAATAAATAAATCAACAAGCTATCTCATGTTGACTGTATCTCAGTGTAATGTGATACTTGCATGTATTTCTTTGATAATGGTGATCAAGCCCAGGTTGTCTGGATCTAAAGGTATAACCTCTGTTGTCTGAAATAAGAAATCATTGAAGTTACCTCCAGGGCTGTATGTTCTTGGTGTGGTCCAGCTGTTAGAAAGGGATAATTAATTAACCCTACAAAGAAAGTGTTGGTAGAGATTCCAAAGGAATCTGCGGTGTGTTCTCCTGGGAGTGTTTCTGCTAGCACTACTCTATCACCACCACAAACACCATAAGCAAAGCTGTCAGAAATGCTCGTGTTTTTCATGGTGGTTAGGTTGCTGAAATAGTAGTTGTGATGCCTAGTATATGTTTTTTTTTTTTTCTTTACTCTTTTAGATGATATGTCTGTGCTGGCAAAACTTTCTGTGAAACCGCACTGTGGCAAAAATTGAACAATTATGAAGTGTTTTAAGAATAGCAGCCTCAGAACATATTCAGTGTTTGGCTCTTTCACTTATCAATAGTGCAAAACTTTCCTAATGACTCTTAATAGCTTATCAGAGTTGATTTTGACAGCCTGGGGCTGGGTTCACAGGGATGAATGCTTTTATCACAGATCTGGAATAGTGTTTATGGGTGTCAGTGTGAGTGGGAGGTAAAAGCTTAAATAGATGGGGCAACATGTTCTGCTTTCCTTTCAAAGCTCTCTACTTACAGGTTTTTGAATTCTCGCAGCTGTATTGCATTGTCAGATACTGACTGGAAACATTTTTATGGTTTTCTTTTTAACTATTTGTGATGCAACAGGTTTATTAAAATTGTGAGATTAGAGCTTTGTGGATAAATTAGAAACATTGCAAGAAACTTTTCTTGGTATATTGGCTAGCCCAAAACAAAGTGTCTTTGAAAAGCTACAAAGTAATTAAGCAATGTTAGATGGTAGCCCCTGGGAGCAAGGCCATGCTTTCAGTGGGCGCTAAGGGGAATTGAAAACTTTCCCAGTTTTATCTGAATTATTATGAATTATGATTATGAAATTATTCAGTATTATGAAGTATTATGAATTATTTTCATAAAGCTTTGTCTCTGAGGCTTTACACAGTAGGAGGTGTTTTGGGGTGAAGGCATGCCTATGCCATGTAGTGCAGACAGCCTGTATCCTGTATCAGGAGGTTCTCACAAGGGAACCAGGCTGTAAGTGCATTAGGGTGGGAGACACAGGGAATTGCAATGTGTGGCTTGGTGACAGAAGTGTTTCAGAAGTGGATTCCTGAAAATATCTTTTGAATTTTGAGCTAGAAAAGGATCTGTTTGAACCCAGGAGAAGCTTGCAACCTGTGACAAAATTTAAACCTGACTCCTTTAATTGGCTTGTGTATTTCAGAAGACTAACTAAGAAAATTAGGTCTTCCATGTTCAGTGTCCTGTTATGAATTTGATGTCTTCCATGCTTGTTCTGAGAAGCTATTTTCAAGTGAGTCAGCTGTACTACTTTTTGAAGAATGCTTCAGCTACTGATTTGTGTTATTGATGTTTTTGCTTTAAACTTGCTGTAGGAAATATGTAATTTGATTTCTTTTTGTGGAAACAGTGCTGTGTTAATACTAATGACAATGGTCATATGATTCCTTGGGGCTTTTGTTTTACTTTCTTTGTGATTGATGCAGCTGCTTGGTGGTGTGTTCTGTAGTTGGGAAATGTGAGATTTGTTTGGCAATGCCAGCTATTCTGCTTGGTTTCTTTAATGTGAAATATTTAAAATATGAACAAGCTTATGTACAGGAGAAAGTACAAATGAAAATAGCTTGTGAACAGAAGTTTTTGCCTTTAAGTAAGTTCTTAGAGCTTTTGCCCTAACTTGTAGTTGCTTAAATTTTGGGTAAAACTTCAGGCCTTTCTCCATTTCCTTATTAAAGAGCATCAATTTTACCAGCCCCATGCCTGCTTGAATTGTCACATTGCACATTTTGCTCTCCCTTTTCTCTGGTGCTCAGACAGTTATGTGCCTGGAAGGCTTCTGATGGAGCAAAACTGCTGCTGTTCTCTGTGCAGGTGTGGATGGGACCAGAGCAGAACTGGTTGTCAGTAGGCAAAGCAGCAGGGCTTTTTATCCGTGATGTCAGACACTTGCTTTGGTTCCTGCCTCCTGGCATATGAACTTGTTTGTCCTGCCTCTCGGATGTCTCTTTATTTGCCTGAAGTGGGAGGTGTAAGCTGCTTTAGGACAGAGGTCCTGTCTAAGCTGTTCCACCTTGCAAGAAGAAAAGTTGGCACAAAGCTTATGGGAATGTGTTGCATGGATCTCATGGTTAAAACTAGTGATGGGGTGATTGGAGCACCTGTTCTTGCTCTGAGGACTTAAAAGTATATGTTCTAACAAATATTGCAGTAGTCAGCTACTTATCATGTGAATCCTGTTATGAATGTTAATTTCCATCTTTGCAGGGCAGTGGGGGAAGAACTTTGTTCCTTTTTTCTTGGTGAGGAAAATGAACTCATTCTATCAGTCTATTATTTGCAGAAATTGCAGACCAGGATTTAGCATCATAACAAGTGAAAATCATGGTACATGGTAAATGAGCTTAATTCACACCATAACCATCTGGTCAAGTGCAAATTGTTATGAGGAAGGTGAGGTGCCATGTAATGAAAAAATTCAGCAGAATAGGTGTGATTATGATTAAATATTAGCATCTTATAGACTGAAAAAAGCAAGGATAAATGTGAATTTCAACCCAGTTCCTTTTTCCTGGTTTTTCTTTGGGATCTCCATGTGAGTGGTGTGTTCTAGCTTTAGTTGAATGTGTTCCACATGCATTTAATTCAGTATTGTGAGAACTTTGATTCCTTTGAATAACTGACCTTATCTGATAATGCTAACAAGAGGAATCCAGTAGTGTGTTAAGATGATCTGAAATACCCAGCAGGTTTTTACTGTATCGGCTTTCTAATGTTAAAGCTCTGGTTCTGTCATATATGATTGCAGTATGTTTTTTACATTTTAAAATAATTTTGTAAGAAAACAATGAAAAAGATTTCTTTTCAATTTCAAACTTCTTCATAAACTTGTTAAGGATTGAAAATTAAGCAGAAGATTCACACTCAGACAGCAAAAGCTGATGCCAGAGGCTTTGGGGACAGTTTGGTGGTGCAGGTACTTCAACATTTGTATTTCTGGGTGGTCCTGCCTTGTGCCCTGATCTCCTGCTGCAGCTCCATTGGCAGAACTAATGCTTGAGTGATTGCAGGATGATTTCTTTCAGGCTGGTTAGCTCATGGGAAACTTACCCACTCAATAATGTTTTTATCAGTTTGCTATCTCACCCTGTGGCTACACCTTGCTATTGCTCTCAGAGGTAGAGGCAGGAATCATGTCAGGAGGTGAGAGGAGGGAAAGCAGCGTGGCTTCTTCCAGCAGATGCTGGGGATGAAGCATCAAACTCAGCTCAGCAGGACCAGGGCATTGCTCCCAATTCAAACTTGTCATGTTTCCAGATGCCTTTAAAGAGCTCTTCCTGGGATTGCTGTTCTCCAATTACCTTTCCATCTGTGAGGAAGCTGAATGATCCATGTAACACATAAATTCATGTTCTCAGCTAAATACTTATAATAAAGCAGAAATTCTACACTACATTAAGGAAGGGGGAAAACTTTTTCTCAGTTTTAGAGGTTTCAAATACAGCCCTGTGTCCTGCTGACAGATACCTGGCTCTTGAAGGGAGCCAAGAGGGTGAAATGGGTTTCTCTTCTGCCTTGTCAACTTTTGGCTTCTCAGTGCCTGACTCTCAACCAGTTTCAGTGTTACAAAACACATGGTTCTGGGCAAGTTTATGGCTGCCCACAGTTTTTGAATAGAATTGAGGAAGTGAGTAGCACATCCGTTATTTAAAGAAAGCTGCAAGCGGCACTAGAATCCTACACACGTGGGCATGTGTTCTGTATATATATATTAGTTTCTTTTTAGAAGCTGTTTATCCACCATGGTGCCAGAATTATAGGCTTGTGTTAATAGTCTATGCCTACTACAACCCCCCCAACATCATCTTTCAGCTCAGTGTGAGTAACTTTTAAAGTAGTAGCAATTTAAGTAGTAGCAACTACATTACAAAATGTATGTGAGGTTGTATTGCTGACACTTATTAGCAACTGTATTTTATTGCTTTTTATATTGGAAACTTTTAACAGTAACTCTTTTGCTCTCTTAAATGCTGAATATATAATATAGCAATGATTTTATGGTTAGAAATTTAATCTGGGCTCTTGTGTTTGCTGTTCTAAGCGAAGCTTGGTTTTATACTGTGGAATTAAAGTATTTCCACTAGGGTGTATGTCCTACATACAAACAAAAGACTTTGCAAGATTACATGTTGAAGCTGGAAATTAGGAATTAAACTACAAAAGAATTGAAGGATATATATAGATAAGTCAGCAATATTGAATTTACCAAGTTGCTTGAGCTGCCTTGCACTGATCCCTTGGTGGCTCTGTAAATCTGACCAGTCTCTTGTTGTTGCTCACATTTGTCATGGGGAAGTAAATGTGCCAGCATTCACTGTCTCTTTTTTTTATTAGGCTTGGGCAGTACCAAACACTGACATCTGTAATGACAAAAGGACTATTGTGGGGAGTTTCATGATCCAAGTGAGACTTGGGGTTGGTAGAAGTGTTATTAACTCATCACTTATCTCAGTGATGTTGGTGGTATCACTTGCTACAAGAGAACCTGGCCTTTATCTTTGCTAACCTTTTTCAGGAATGGTTTGGTACCTTGTCTTAATGTAAATTTTGATATGTGGAGGAGTTTGCTGTAAAGCTCTAAATGAACCATGGTACACCTCCTCTAGCACTTCCCTATAGCAAGAAGGTAGGGACTCTGAGATTTTGTGTTCCTACTGCAATTCCTTTTATCATAGTTTTCTAGCTGGTGTGTCTACCTCATGATAATTAAGAGCCACAGTGATGCACCAAGGCCTTGTTGTGATAGTGCCTCCCATGTGCAGAACAAAAAGGCAGTTTCTGTTCCCAAATATTGCTATGCTGCTGTAGTCTTCCACTGGTTATTTCTCTGGTGTTTGGTGGCAGTGGGTGGGGTTGGATACAACTGTATAAATAAACAGTTATCATTGTTGGTAAGACCTTAGTAAGCAAGTAGTCCAGCCTGTGATAACATTTTTCTCTCTCTTGTAGCCTTAAGGCCATGTGGTGGACTTTACCAGCACCTCTTGCCTTCCTCCAAGGGCAGGGGTTTGTCTGTAGTGTTATTGTAGGTGCTCACATGGCTGTCCTGGCTCATGGAGCTCCAAGTTATGTCTTTTCTGAGAGAAAGGGCTGAGCAGATGTGCACTGGACTTGCCCTCCTCTTAAAATTGATTTCTTCAGTGATGATGAGTGTGCCAAATGCCCTGGCTTTTGAGATGACAGCAGGGATTTCTTGTCTGCTGCTGGCTTTCTCTTGCTGTTGGCTATCATTCCTAGTTTGTAGGAGGAGAAAATATTTCAGTAAAGGGGCTGTAAACCTTACCTCTGGCAGCTTAGACATTTATGTGAGCTCTTCTGCAGAATGTCAACCAAAATAAGCTGGAGTGGTTTAAACAGCCTAAATAATCACTCTTTGTATTGGCTGATCCTGAGTAAATAGGTTAGAAAGTACTTAAGAGCAGCTCAGCTGAAGCCTTATGGCAGAGAGCAGGGACAAGCAGCCAAGGGTGCTGAGCTCTTCCATGGCACAGCTGTTCCTAGAGGAGGAGATCCAAACCTAGGGCAGAGGTTCACAAGCTCAAGAGCTGCTTGGAGGCAGAAATGTGGCTTCTCCCTGCAAATAACCCTGTGATTACAGCTGAAATAAGAAAATCCCACTTCATCATCCTCATGGGGAATGAGTGTACTTTCTGGTTAGGCTGTAATGATCTGCTGGTGTGGCGTGAAAAAGTGATTAAGTTTAGACATATTTCATGTGGAAGCAAGGGATGGCAATGCTGGCACCCTTCTGGCGGTGCTGCCAGGTGCCAGGACACATGGTGTGGGGCTGCTGTGCAGCACTGTCTTGTCTTCTCCATATGAGTACAGAAGAGTCTATGTTATGGTTGTAACCAGCTCCCACTACTAGTTGAGAACATTTATTCATTAGTAAAATTAATTGTAGGAGGGAGTTGCACTGGAAAAGTGAATGTGCAAGGTAAAGGTTGCACGACAACACTTTGCAGACCTAAACAAGGAGTCAGGAATAAATAATTTCAGAAAAAGAAATGACAGGAGGAAAAAATGAATGGGCCAGAGGAGAAAATGCTGTCTTTGTATTCACTTTATTGTTTTAGTGCCATCCCAGATGTGTCTAACAAGTCTGACATTGTTTGGGATTTTCATTACTAAGAGCCTCTCACAAGGCCCTGCAGTGTAATGCTTGTGTGTGTCACTGGAGCAGCCTGACATGGCTCTGCCACCCTGCAGGTTGGGCAAAATGTGCTCATAGGGCGTGGAGGGAGCTGGATCTTACTCCTGTTTTAAGGGGAGTAAGAAACCACCAGAAACTACTTTCTAACTTCATGTCTTTCTGACCTTCTTCACCAAAACAAACTGTGTAAGAGGCTTCCTGGTGAATTGTGTGTGTCGTTCCTGACACAATGGCATTTTAATGCTGAAACTCATTCTGATTGCAGCCATCCATAGCTGTGCATATATAAAAGCAAAATAATTTGACACATTTTAAGGAGGAGAATCAACAGCTTCATGAAATAAGGCTGCCATAGCCTCTCATCTTCAGGTAAACCCTTTGTTTTGGTTAAGAAGTTTAAATGTCCAATAGTGCTTCTGATCCGTTATTATCGGTTGACCTGCACTTTCCTATGTGATTTTGTTGTTAGTATTGCTTTATTGTTTTAACTGGATGTATAACTTGATTGGTAAGGGCTTGTAATTTTAAAAAATACTGTTTATTCATTCAATTATAGAAGTGACCCTCACTAACTGGTGCTAACAGTGTGAGAATATGGGTTGCCAAATGCAATGTTTTCGTTCTTTTATTTTCTGAGAGGAAATGCAGAGGAAATGAAAGCCAGCAGCATTATTGCCAGCATTTCTTCACTCTGCTTTATGCTAGAATGAATTAAAAAATTAATGCCTGTGCAGATAACAGCACTGCTGATTGCTCCTTGTGTTTTGGGGTAGCTGCCTGCTGTTTTCCTTTCGAATCGGTTGTGCTATATTTTCAGCATTAAAAGGAAATGCAGGGTCTCCTCCTAAATCCCTCTATCCCATTGTTCAGGACGGTAAGGTGACTTTTCTCTGTAAATTTGTGCTATTTCAGCTCTGCTGTGACTGGTGCTCTCTATGCAAGCCCAGCCAGCGCTTCCTGCTTCCTGCTGTGGTAACAGCTGCTGGGGGGAATTTGTGAGAAGGGGGATTGGCTTGGGATCACAGGGCAAGGTATCACTTCTGTTAGGACTTCTGTACCTCCTGGGGCTTGTATGCATTTAGTGATTGACATGAAATGGTGGCTGTGTTTCTGAGACAGTGACTGCCTGAGTAGCTTCAAAGCAACAATTAGATCTGACTTTTTTCTTTCTGTGCTACTGTTGAAATTGATTTTTATGTGGAGCTGTGATCTTGTGGGATTCTGTATGAAATATTCCATACACATGGAAAAGAGCAGGATGCCACAGATTTTTAGTGAGTTATGTGAACTTTCCCTTCAGGCAAGAAGCGGGGCTATCCAATTTTCCACTCACACCAGAGACAGAGCTCAAAGGGCTGCAGAAGCCAATAGTTAACTCTGTGGGAGATGCTCTATCCTGCAGTTCTTTAATATAACATCTACAGTGGATAATAGTGTGCAAACGTGTGTGACAATTTTTTTCTCTTCCCAAACCTTGTTCTAGATGTCAAAATTTACCTGGACTACTTGGGAATGGCGAAACATAGCCCTGGGATCCTGCCATGAACAGTAAGAAAGTTGAGATACTTTGTGTATGCAAATAATTTTCTTTTAGTGACTAAACCCCAGTGAAACCTTTCCTGTTAATTAACACAACCAGGCAACACATTGTGTAGCTCGGTGTGGAGGTGCTCCCAGCTTTCCAGACAGTAAAGAGGCAGCACAGTGGATCAGCAGAGGAGCATTCTTTGGGAAACTGTAGTGGAGAAGTCTCTGCAGTCAGTATGGCACTGGAGGTGGGAAGCTGCTATGGGTGGTGCATTAGGAAATTACTGAGGTGGTAGCTGAAGGATGCTTTCCTGTAATGTGTAATTAAATTGTGAGACTCCATTGTTACTCGGTGTATAATTATAGCAAGACTCCATTGTCATGGGATATCTTGAGTGCAATTAGATTGAAATGTGATTAGACAAATTAGTGGAAGAAAAAAAGTGAATTTTGAAGTGCTCAAGGCTGCATTCCAGATGCAGTTTGTGGGAGGAAATCCCTAAAATCCTGGCAGAGGGAAGCTGCCAGAAGACAGTGTCCTTTCACTGTCACTGCTCCTGAATTGACTGCTGTTAAACAGGTAGCCTGGCTGATTAGGTCTTCAGTCTGAGCTTTCCTGTCTGACTTTTGTGTGGTGCTTTCTTTAAATGAAACTTTATGTGTGACAGAGGTTAATTAAACAATTCATGTAGCCAAGGAAGCAACATAGCTTTAAGGATACTCTTGAGTGCTGATCAAAATATCCAGATATTTCTGTGCTGTTGGTAGCCTGAGACTTCCTAGTTTGAAAGATATGTAAATATTCGTGTATGTACATGCTCTGTATTCTTTACATAGCCTTTTCCAGATGTTGCAGTAGACATCCTTAAATTAACATATTGAAAATTATTCTGATTAATTTTCCTGGTACAGAATAGACAACTTGAGAGATCATTTGTGGGTGAGTAACACGTTTGTAAAGTGTCAACAGTGTCTGCAGAAAACTTAAACAATTTGTCAGCCTTCACTGGGACGGAAATTAGAAGGCTTTTTTATTGTTACATACAATAATTTGGATATAGTCCACTGGAAATGTACATCTCTTGAAAATTCTTATAATCTAAACTCTTCACAGCAGTGCAAATACTTATGCATTATGCAAATGTTCAAATGAAAAAATATTTTATTTGCTTTTGTAGGACTCTAATCATGTCATGTTTAATTCTTCTGTGGGAGCAGTTTTTTCCCAAGGGCTTTCAAAAGCTGGTTTATATACTTGAGATGTTAGGCACTGCTAATATCTTGAAAATATCAGGAATCTCTTTTGATGAACAAACTATAATTGTTAAATTCTTGTAGAGCAAATCACAGAGCCTTATGTTCTTTATTGGGAAAGCTGATAAAGACACAGGAAGCTTAGTGCTTTGTATAAAATAGGGTATGTAACTCAAGCAGATTCTGCTAAGACTGGTTACTTTTGGTTTTCTGAGAAGTTTGTTCAGCTTACCTGAAAAAGATAAATGTGTGTATTTGTAGAATATTAAATAGCTTTAAAATCTTTCCAGAATGCAGCTAAAGCTTCAGTTTACTTTTTCTGATCGTGGATTGACTGAGCTAACAATTTAAGCTGTGCTACTCAAAGGTAAAACAGTGCTTCATTTTGAACTGTCTTATTTAGTAAATTCACTGTTGGAGAGGTTGGGACATCTAGAATGATCCTGGTTTTTTTTTTTGTTCCCTGCCAATCAGTTATCTAAAGGTTCTGTAGCTTCTCTTCTGGCTTTTCTTTCAAGGTGGTTGTTCGAGCCAAAAAAGCTGGACTGTTGTTGTACTGGTGTTCAAGGTCTTTATGTTTGGGAGGTTCTTAATGTCCACTTCTGGCACAAGTATCATCAGAAATCCAAATCTCATTTTGCTTTTAAAGCTGTTGTGTTAGAAAACATCCATGTGCCACTAACTAAAGCTGAACCACCAACATGTGAAGCGCATTTTACTCAGCTCTCATGTCATTTGTGAGGCTTATGGTAAGGCAGTGAGTGGTGGGAGCTGTGTTGTGCTCTGGGTACATTTCTGATGTAGTGTGTCCTGAATTGCAAATCCAGTGTTTGTGCAGTTTCAAAGAAAGTAAAGAAAGAAAACAAAGGAAAACTTTATTTAGAAAGAAAAGAAAGGAAAACTAATGCCTCTAAATTGATCAGCAGCCTGGTGTAGATATGTTCCCTTAGCTTTCACCTTCACCCATAACAGCACTGCAAAATTAGTAAACTTGCTGACTGTGATTGGTGTTGAAAATCATAGTGACTGACTTGATCTAGGAGCGTTTTTCTCAGGCCTTTATTTGCATTTTGTAGATTTTTCTTCTCCCAAGGATGCAGGTAAAGGACATTGTTGATGGAAGTAACAGCAGGTGGGAAGGCTTGGAGTTCAGTGGAAAGTGATTCCAAGGTGGCTTGTCAAAGGATACTTGAATGGTAGCAGTAAGGAAATACCAAGGATTCAATTTCTCAGTGATACAAGTGGTTCTGATAGTCTGGTATGTGATGTAGAAGAGGGTGTGAAAAGGTTTTACAGCAGAAAATGGGCTTTAATGTTCTGAGCTTTTTTTTTTTTTTGTTTTTATTGCCAAATAATGTATACTGACTTTCCAGGAGTCACTTGTGAAGACTGAAAGATTTCAGAATGCTAAAGTGTATGTGCATTGTTTTACTAGGAAGCTTCACAGCTTTTTACTTCCTGTTTTTACCATTTGTTTCCAGTCTGATGTGAACTGGCCTTTTCATTTACACTTCCAGAATAGTAGCTGGTAGCTCTAAATCTGTGACACAGCCTGTCCAGAGCAGAGTTCCGGGCAAATGGAAGCAATCCATGGAGGGTAAGACACCTAGCTTTGTACTGTCAGCACTCTTGGGAGACAATGATTACAAACCTTCCTCCAGTCATAAGCACAGAGGCAGAAGGTCACTTTGCCTTTAGGAGAGGGGTGGCAGGGAAGCTGCTCTGTTATCTGGACACAGGCAAACAGCAGGAGTTAGGGGCACTGTCACTGGTAGGGGGCCTGCTCTGTGTGGTGGCTGTAGGAGCTGCAGTAGGAGGACAACAGCATTTTGGGCAGCTGTCACTGACAGACCATCCAGGAGCTGTGCACAGCTCTGAACAATGCTTGGAGCTGCAGCTGGGGATGACAAGAGGGTACAGATGTTTGAGCCAAGGGCAGAAGAGACAGAGCAGTGCTGCAGTCAAGGAACAGAGCTGATGTGAACCCAGGTGAGTCACTAACCTGTCAGCTCATTGTGGCTCTGGCAGGGAGCTGGCTTGTCTCATGCTTGCTTTCTTGTGTTTTGGGGCACTGGTCCCTGCTGCATCCCTGTCCCCTCCCTGTGCTGGCATCTTAGACTCACTGTCCCTGCAGTGTGTCATCTGCAGCCTATTCCTTGTTCCCCTCTCTTTGGTCCCATGCTGGGATTGCTGTGTGGGGAGATGATCTTGTTAGGGCTCAAGGAAATGGGAGAGAAGTCCATTCATTCCTTGGGACTGGGTTATGCTATGCTGTAATTGCTGAAGCTCCCAGTGTTGTGAGTATAATATAAGGGCATCCAAGTCTGTTGGCTTAGCACATCAATTCAATATAACACAGCATTTTCTTCTTGCCTATGGTGCCATTTTAAACTGCAGATGTTTCACTTAGGTGTGATTTATACATGGTGTATTAATGACTCGATCTGCTTCAGGGAACTGTTTTCTCTTTCTGTGTGAGTGAAATATTATACCAAGAAGCTTGGGGTTTTTTAATACTTGAAGTATTACTGAAGACTTCTTGTGTGAGCATGCTGAAGCTTGTTTTATTTTGTGTTCCTAAAATAGGTTGAATAGCATTTCTATGAAACATACAGTACATAAAGTGCATTAATGAAGGCCATTCTGTAACTTCAGTTGACGAGCATGTTAGCACTGCTTTTGGTGGGCAAGACTTCTTCACAATTGCAAAATTACCATTAGGATAAGATCTGTTCTGCTACCTAGAGTTGTATTTCAACTGCTGGCTTCCTTTATGACACTGAGTTTTTCAAAGTGCAGGACTTTGCCTGACTGAAGCTAATAGGTAGCTTCAGTTGTATTTTCTTTAGTCTATAATATGGGGTTTCTTTTGTGTCTGGACTTGATTTTTATGGAAAATGTTTAAGTACTTATATACTTCTGGTTTGTGGGTGGAAGTTAGTAAATTATTCTACTTGGTAATGAATATCAGATGATAGTTGATATAGGTTAATGCTGCTCTTGAGTAAAGCTACTCTGATGCCTGTTATGAAAACTGGGAGGCTGTGCTATTCTCCAGAAATGTGTACAAAGTTCATGCTGAAAGCTGCCTATGTTGGGTTGGTCTGTGTCCGATTTCTAAGATGATAATACTTCTTTAGGCATATATTCTCTGTATTTAGAGAGTCATTCTCTTATTATTACTTAGAGATTAAAGCCATTCTTTTAAGAGTGTGGTTCAATGCCAGATTTAATCAGTTGCTCTTGGAAGGGGCAGTGCTGCCTCCTCTCTTTGCACAGTGATGCTGGGGGGTTTGTGGCATCTCCCTGTTCCTCTGGTGGGAGGCAGCACTGGCTGTGCTGGCACTGCTTGTCCCCTGTTGCTGTTTGCTGTTGGCTTGTGCAGCTGGATGGCTTGGTCCAGCACAAGGTAGGCCAGTGGTAGTTAAGTGAAACTAAGTGACATGGGACTGTGGCCCTCAGTAGTGTTCACAAGTGAGAATTCAGCCTTTTGCTCCCTTGGATTCCAGGAGCACTCTGTTTTTCAGCAGTTGTTTTTTGTTAGTTTTTGATTCAGACTGCCTGCTGTGCTGGGGGAAGGACTGTGTTACCGCTGTAGGTCAGGCTGCACCTGCTCTGTGATTTCTGAGAATCATTTAAAACCGACTTGCCTGTTGTAGGAATGATGTTTGCTGAGGTCTGGCCTCTGACCTGACGAGTGTTTCTCATGTTCCCTGGGTTTGTGTTCCCTCACGTTTGTCCCTGAGGCTTGTTCATTTAATGGCTTCCTAGGCTGTGCCCTGCCCACTTTGTCACCCCTTGTCATGTCTTGTGTCACTAATTTGCTGTTGTTTCTGAAGAGCTGGCTGTAACTGATACAAGTAACCTACATAAACAGTGTACACTATCAACCCTGAATAATCTAGAGCTTCCTGAGAGATGAATTACAGGCATAAAAATAGGTTTCACAGGGTGTCCGTTATGTGAGTTGCATTCAGTGGCATATGACAATGCATGTAGTGTGTTTGCTTTATGGAGTTGAAATTAGAAGTAGTTTGACTTCTCAGGCATGCTCAACAATTTTACATGGGTCTCAACCACACCTCTTTTAAAATGTCTTCCTGTATGCAGGCTGAAGATGGTTAGAACAAATGTAATGCTTTATATAGGAAATGAATCCTTATTCATTGCTATAGTACTTCTTTTCATGCTTCTGAAAGAATAATTGCAAAGTATAACAACGGCTATGAGAGCAACCCCTGCAAACCAGAGACCTCAGGACCTTGCACAGTAGTGAGAAATTCAGCTCCTGACAATGAGATGCAAGTTTGTGCTGGTGATCAGATTTGTCCTTTCTGTGGCAGAGGTATAAGCAGAGATGTGAATTTCTGATATTTATCAGAATTTATAGATATTTATAAAATCAACACTGAGGATGATAAAAGCTCTGTTGTTAAAGATGAAAGTTAACCAAAATTTTTGAGTATGAAAAATTCTAATTTAACATGGAATTTTTTTGATCCCTTCATGCTGTTGAGTAATGTATTGGTCTCATTAGAGAAGCCTGTGTAATGTCCACAGGGTGGTAAAACAAGGACTGAGACTTAAGCACCCATCCTAATTGCAATAACCACATTGCACATCACATAGAACTTCACGAATAATGGAGTAATGATGGTAGGAGAACAGCTCAGGTGATGTGGCACTTTCTGAATGCTAATTTTGTGATGGAGATGGATAAAACCCATCCTGTTTACTCAGCAGACTTCTCTAACAGAGGAGAACCTAAAGTTAATTTGAAACAAGAGGAGTCCTGAGGTGTAGCAACAGCAAGAGTTGAGAACCACTTTATTCTACCTCCTGCTGTAGTATCACTGGGAGGGAGTGGGCAAGTTAGGTGGTGTTAAACAATTCTGTTTGATGCTGTCTCAGTTGTGGCATGTTTAAAGTATTGCAAAGCACACACTGAATTTATAATTCATGTTTACAAATACTGTGTACTTTTCCCTTCCACTAAATGTCTAAGTCTGCTTTAGCAAAATAAGATTTTAGACAGGTTCTTAAATTAGGAGAGCTTGTGTCTACTCTCTGAAGTCAAGATTTTATTTGTCATGGTACAGAGCAGTTGAAGGGGAGAGGATGATTTGCAGAAGCTTTTATTTTCTGTTATATATAAACTGCCACTGTGACCTTACCTAAAAATTTACTTTTGTATCTTAAAAGTATTGACTAAGAAAAAGGAATTTCTTCTTTGCACTGTGAATTAATAGCAAATTGCTTTAAAGAAATACCCAATGCATACAGCTACTAAGTTTTTATTATTCAGTTATGTTTATAAATGTAAAATATATAAAAGACCAAAAATCTGAAGTGTGGCTCTTTTCGGGGGTATTGCATAGATTTTATTTTGCAATGTTTGCTAGTAAATAAATGTCAGCAAATAGAAATGTTAACACGTTTTCACTGTCCCTTCAAATGGAGCTGTGATTTCCAAGCCAGGATATAGTCTGTAGTCTTTCATTTTGGTTAAAAGCTGTAAGATACCATACTCTTGAGACAAAAAGAAAAAAGGAGTTTGTTTATCAACTGTATTAGATCTTAGAAATGGAAGTCATTAAGATTTTGGCCTCTTCTATACAAATTAATGTGATTACGTCTTGCTTATAAGAAATTTGAGCTGTTTCTCTTAAAAGGTGGCTTTAATGAGTCACAGCTTCCATTTTAGTAAATTGTTCATGGGATAGGCAGGCTCAGGAACAACTGGGTTAAACCAAGAGATTATTTGAAAAATCTAGGGCATGTGCTCTCTGTTCACTTGATTAGTTTTCATAATTCATCCTTGTTTCCACAGCAAAGAGCAGCCTAATGCATGCAAGCAAAAAGCACTTTC
This sequence comes from Toxostoma redivivum, assembly GCA_013397375.1. Lineage (NCBI taxonomy): Eukaryota > Metazoa > Chordata > Aves > Passeriformes > Mimidae > Toxostoma > Toxostoma redivivum. Next base: position 403,569 of record VXBI01001939.1, read on the forward strand.
TTGCTTTTGTGCTCCTTCATCTCTGTAATTTTACCAAAGAAAGTAAGTGAAATGGGGAAAACTGATAGATTGTGCTTCAATGTTTGGAACAAATCTTAGTTTGTTTTGTGAAAATCCATGGGATTGGAGAGTCAGGTGCTCTTTGGGGATGTCTGTCTGTGACTCTGCTTCAGTTCTTTTCTGTTTGACTACAGGTGCATGAAGAACAGAGGAGATAATTCCGCTTATCAGAGATGATGTGGAGAGACTCTTTGTGAGTAACTGATGTGTGTTTTCTAAAAAGCCCAAAATGCTAATGTGAAAATTCTCTAACTTAAAATAACCATGACATTTGTCTAGTATTTTCATTTGGGTCTGGAAAACTGTGAGTGTAGAGCTCTTCATGGGAGCCATGGACAAAGCTCATTGTTGAAGGGCAATGTATGGTTTCATAAGTGATTAACCACAGTGCTTTACTTGTCTCTAGTGATCAGTCTACAAAGGTTTTTACTGTTGACTGCTGAAAGTGTTCTAGACAGCAGTAAAACCCCTGACGTGGTGGGTATGGGTGAGCCTTTAGCAGGGTTAACTTGTTACATACAGAAGCTTATTCTGCATGCCAAGTTCTTAATATTTTACTGTCCTTGTCCAGTTTTTGATTGGAAGTTGCTATATCTGCTGTAAAGATGATGGGAATAGTAGCAGTCAGTAGAAGCTTTCCTGAAAGTTTTCAGTTCTTGTCTGCTGGAATAAACAGTATTCTGGGATAAAGCAGCTAAACCACACTCCTAAAATATTACAGGAAAGGGAGAACTTCCATGGTGGAATATAACTGTACCTAAATAAGTACTTAAAGGATTTGCTTTTGTGGAGACAAGGTCATTTTTAGAGAGCACAATTAGGTGATGCAATGTCTTATTTTTCAGATGGATTCCATAAAAATGCTGTACTTTTAGTGCTGTAGGCTCCTCAGCCAGCTCATTCCTTTGGAGTAATTAGTCCCAGTGTTTCCTCTTTGTTGCCAGATTTCCAGTAACAGTTGTGAATTAAAGCAGCATGTTATTTTAGGATTTTCCATTATAGTCTTTGTGCTCATTTTTTTATGTAAGTATAATATGAGTAATGTCGTCTTGAGTGCCTTCTTTTAAACCATAAACTTTGATACTCTGGAGCTGCTGCTTTGTTCTAATGATAATTATCTAGGAGAACGGTGCCTTTGTGGACAACTCCAGTACTTTTCTTGGCAAGGAAGAGCTCAAATTAGAAGAACTGCTCTTACCTCAGGCACCTTGAATTCTAAGTTTTCTGATGTTTGTAGCATTAAATCTACACAGTGGAAATTTTTTCTTTGTTCTTTTCTTAAATTGAAGAAAAATCCTTTTATTACAATAAACTAGTAATTGCTTCAACTCCTAGGCAGGAACCAGTTTGGGTTCCTACATGTGATTTGCCTTTCTTGTTTCCTAGATCTAAGAGAAAGGTTAAATGGTTTTTAGACTTCCCTCTTCCTGGAGCCTTTTGGATATTTTCATAGATATGGTTTTATGATTCGTTTAGCAACTAATCTAAAAGAAGTCACTATTGCTTAATGTCCTCATTCTGGCTTGGCATCTGCAAATAGTGCCTGATTTGAAAGCCTATCTTGCTTTCACTCAAGAGAAAATCAGCTTAAAGATAATGTTGGATTGTAGTCATCTTTCCCTTGGCTTCCAGGCTTTGCTTGCTGGTTCAGGAAGGCTATGTGAGGATTTCTTTATAACAGTTTCTGGCCAGATGCTGGATTCTTTACGAAGCAGCAGGAGAAATCCTTGCCCTGATCCAGCTAACTTGCCCAGGAGATAGTGTTGATTTGATTTACTCTGTTATGTTGAGATCTCTTGTGGGCAAAATCTGTGAAAACTTAGCTGCAGTTGGCTGAGTAGCAATGATAAGATGCAATATTCTTCATTATTTAATGATTTTAAAAGTCTCTTTAATATCATCTGCTTAATAAAATTGGAACTTGATCAATTTTAAAAATTCTTAAACAAGACGTTTAGGTATAAATGTTCCAATTATTTGTCTATATATCTTGAAGTGTTCTTATGGTGATACTACAGTTATTGATAATACATACATTTTTCCTGGAGCTTATTTACAAATGTTGGCTATATTTTACTGAGGTCATTTTCAGAAAAGACTTTCTATAAAATAGGCAGCAGTTATTTTGTGAGGCTAGCATTTAATTTGTACAGATGGTTGCTGTTAAGGACTTTTGGTTGCACAGCAATCAGCTTTTCATGGTCTTCAGCACTGGGCTGGGTGAGGTTATGCTCTGATACTTGAGTAGATGAGGCTCACAGCCAATGACACCCACCATGTAGAGTGTTTTGGGATTTGCCTACATAAATTCTCCTCTGTGTCAGCATTAGTTGCTGCAATAACAGATAATATCTTTGTGGACAGTTCTGTTAGGTCTTACAATTATTGCAAGGGTTACTATGTGTAAAATAGAATGTGATAAGTTGAGAATTGAATTTAGTTTTTGGTGCAGGATGGAGCTGAAGGAACTATTTCCTTTTCCATTTCTGCATGATCATAACCTTGGCTTTAAGCTTTAGTGCTGTAATATCTTGAGAAGTATTTATCAAGTTTGTGAGCTGTATAAAGGAAATTGCTTTTTGCCTGTTGCCATTGTTCTTTTTGTGATTATTACTCGGTACTTGATGTGTAGAATTTCTGGTGAAATATGGAAAAAACATTTCACCTTTTGAATGCTAAAAGGGTTTAAAGGGCTTGAAATATACACTGCAGCTTAGTCCATTAAGTTAAAAAGTAGATTTGCTAATGAAGAACAAAGTCCAATAAAAGCTTTCTCATTTTCATGTAGCATTGTCTCCTAAATTAATAAACTTCAGAAATAATAATTCTTAAATGTAGTGTATAATATTTAATATGAAGTTCAACTAAAATGCAGACATGTACAGCATTCCTGGTGCTGATGTTTTTTCTGGACAGGTTGAATGAGGGTGCCCTGCTCTACTTGACATCTGCCCATTTCTGAGTGAGTCTAATTTGTACAATAGTAAAAGGTACTTGAGCTGTGCCCTCGGTGGTCAGTAGATCAGGGGTGTATGTGGCAGGTTGGACACTGAAGGGACATGCTGTATCTGAGCTATTCAGTTTCCTCATGAATGGATGAATTAATATGTTCTGTTGGCCCTTCCTCTCTGTAACCACATGAAGTTTTATACTCTTAAAATAATTGACGGTCAGCAGCTGGTTTCATACCAGGATTTTTTTCACTTGGTAGTGAAGAAAAAGTGGGATCCAAATGTCATGGTCCTGTTGTCTTTGTAGAGACAATACCGACTTTTCTTTCACTTTGCTGAATTTCTTATGTAGTTTTTTCCTAATATGCAATACTTATCTAATCAACCTTTTGTCAGCAGAGTTTATTTCATCACTGTGGATTTATTAAGTGTAGGTGATAATGAATAAGCTTTCATATGCTGAAGTTGTAGGTGACTTATATCAGGGAAAGGCTTTAGGAGTGTTGGAAAATGCAGAAGAAATGCAAGCCCTTTACTGAATACCAAAGAGATGGGAAATCTCTAAGTTCACAAACATTTTAAGAACACTTCTAAATCAAATTGATTAGGTACTATTGGGGCAGCTAATAATAATAATTTGATTAATTTCACCCTAGATATGTGGGTTTAAATTGGGTTAATTATGCAAACCCAGGCATGAAAAAGTTGATAATCTGATTTAAAATTCAGAAGAATATTTAAGACAGTTTTTTTAATACACATACCTGAGCATTGTAAAAATTCTGCTTTCTGCTACTTTATGTTCAGTGCAGTGGTTTGAGGCTGTCTTTGCACAGATCCCTGACCTGAGGTCATCTGCTGCTTGTAGAAATGGGGGAGTTTCAGGTGCCTGCCCCATTTGAGGTGAGGTGTTGGTGGGAAGAGCTTCTGTCCCTGCACTGAGGCTGCAGCAGACTGAGCCATTCACTTAGACACAAGGCACAGGATGGAAGCAGTGTCATCTTCTAGGCCATTAATATGGACACAAAAGCTCATTTGGAACAGATAAACTTTAGAAGTAATGTACAAAGAGACAAGAGGCCTCAGATGACTTGTGTCAGACATGAGATAGTGGATTAAAATTCTGTAAAAGTGTGTTCCAGCTATGTATTGTCCTACATCAGCCCTAATGTATTAACAGACAGATCTGCTTTTAAACTTAAATTACGTAAATCTTTGTGTAAAATGCAACTCTGTTTGCTTTGGAATTTTACAATCACTCTAGTATTGTCAGACTTGTCCCTCTTGGAGTTCAGTTTAGGAATTGGCCCCTAACTGCCAAGACAGGGATTGACTTGAGAGCCAAGATGCTGGTGTACTTAGGAGTGAAATAATCCTGTTTAGTTTGGGAGCACAGAAGCACAGTTGTGTTCCTGCAAATGTTGTGCAGAGGTTAAAATTGCTGAATAGTTTTGAGATTACAGATTAGATTTCATTAAGACCGTAGAAGGGTTTTCCTTTCTCCAAGTAACAGCACAAGGGGCTTATTTTGCTGCTGTACAATGTCTTATTAAAGGTTGCAGTGGCTATGCAGTGGAGCAGCTTGTATTCTGATTTGGTACAGGAGTCCTTCTGAGTTGTTTTGGGAAGTGTTTTAGGGAAGTGAGCATAAAGCATAGATCTTTTGGAGCTTTACTCTCTGCACATTGGTAATGTGTCCTTTGCTGGGTTGCCTCCTGCTTGTCAGGGTGTATTTTTCACAAACCAGGTGTTTATGCTGCTTTAGCAGCGTTCTGTATACTGTACAAGCTAATTTTGCAGTAGAATGGTTTACATAAAACAAGAATTACTTGCACTGATTTTAAATATGGTTTTCTATTATGGAGTTCATTGTAGTGAATCCTGTTCCATTAGTCTCTCTTCCTTTTTAGTGTATGTGGCTTACCTGAAATTCACTGTTTGTAAATGGCATTTCAGGAAGTCTGAACTGATCCAACATATGCTTACTTTGCCTACAGCTGAATTTTGATGAACTCTTCAGTGCAATATGAAGTGTGTTGGTTTTTTATATTAAGAAAACTTTCTTAAAATTTAGTCTTTGGATAGTTTTGCACAACTTATTAAAAATTGCTTTTGCTTCAAGGAGCCAAATGGAATAGCTTCGTTGTTAATTTTTATTTTTTTCTTTTTGTAATAGGGAACAGTATTGTAGTATTTTCAGTAAAGAGAAAAATCCATGGGAAATATTTTTTAAAATGTCTGATGCCCTCGTCAATCCTTGCTCCTAAGCAACCCTGACTCAACAGATGTTGCATGTGGGTATTTGCAGCTGGATCAGAATAACCTCTAATGGAAGGTGTGAGTCTCTGCTGTTATCAGAGTGCTCTGCAGTCAGCTTGCACCCCTCACCATAGGTAGATTTGAAGGCTTCTGATCAAAGATAACCAAGTTTTGTAATGGAGTTGCAAGATGCAAAGTATTACCTTAAGAATTGCTGCTTAATTGCACTTTCAGTGCTGTGCCAGCCTGGAGCTCCCAATTCTTGCTGTAAGAGCTTGTGGATTGTCTGGGGATCTGTGGAAAATCAACTTGGGTGCCTAAGAACTGATAGTTGCCATATATCATCACTGACTGCTGAGTGCCATGTGCTATTGCCAGCTTGGTGTTGTTTTGGAGGAGAAATTATTGTTGCTTCTTCTTTTCTGGTGCCTTTGTGCATTAGGGATCCCCTGGAAGAGAACACAGAAGTGTTTGTTGGATGCTTTGCCAAAGGCTGATCTAATTGAGGGAAAAAAGTGTTGCAAAACCAGCAAATCTGAGCCCTGAAGGGCATCAGAAATCAGCTTTTCATGCTGGATGTGGTGAGAGAAGGAGTATTGGATGCATGTGCTGTAGTAAATTAATGTGGCTGAAGAGACAAGGCATGTAGACAATTGAGTAGTTTCAAAGATTAGGAAATGTGGGGCTTGTCAGAAGCCAGAACAATTTAATTTTGTGAAAGATGGATTTTACCTGACCAGATAACAAGGCAGAAAAGGCTGCATCTCGAAGATGTTGTAGAAAGTTTTGGAAAAATGGTTGTCTGTTTGTAGTAACTCTTTATCCTGCAACATACACTTCTAGAAGATGGCTTTTTCCCTGTTTATCCTACCTGATGACATAAATCGATAAAAATAATTTAGCAATGTAGCTGCATTTACTTAAGGACCTTGCTGGTCTGAATGTGTAAATTTTTTAGAGAAACAGCACCCTTCATGCTTCCTATGTCTTCACTTCCATGCCAAGGGACAGAATCCTGCAAACAAAACACTCTTTCTTTAGTGCTCCCAGCAAACAAATTACCAGTCAGGCAAAACTGCACGTCCCTAGTGATGTACTGCTGGCAAGATAAAAGACATCAATAAAGATCTGTCCAGAACTCGAGGTAGAATGTGGGTAGAAGAGAAGAAATGAGAAGATTATTTTGCTATAAATGCTGTCACTTTCACCCTAGGTTTTATGATATTAAAATGTTTGAAAACCTTGTTCAGCTTTTGAATTTCATTTTAATTCTTCATGCTTTGTTGGCAAAGAGAAAAACTAGTAAAGTTGGTAGGATTTTTTCTTTTTTATAATACAGAATATTTTCATTGTCTGGAATGCTTTGTGGTGACAAAAATGACTTAATATTGATTTTCATTGGAAAGTAATTTGGTTCTTAACATGTTTTCAAGAGAGATTTTTTGATGAAAAAATGAGGTAAGTGTATCCTTGTGAAGGGAACAATGCCTATCTTTTCTACAAGTAAGTTTTAGATATTGGGAACTTGTGATTAGATGTGATTCTATGTTTTAGAATGTCTCACCTGTTTTGTGGCTTTCTGTGTTGTAGGTTTTTTTGAAACCACAAGACTTAATTTATTATAGTAAACAAAAGATGGACTCCACAGCTCTTCAGCAGTTATTTAAGGCACAGTTGATCAGTTAACAGAAATTCCAGCAACCTTATTTCAGTTTCTTGAAATGAAATCCTCACTTAAAACATCATTGTTCCTTTATAACATGAACATAGAAGCTCTAGCATTGTTTATATTATCTTGTGCTGTACTTTACACATCCATAATGGTAGTTTGGCTGATCTGATTAATTTATGTTGGAGTGGCTGGGTTCATTCTTTCAAAGAAACAAGAAAAATAATTATTTTTGTAGAGCAGTATGTTTCTGTAGAAAATTTTTGAGCTGCATGCTCAAATCTATTGTTTTCCATGCATTTTGCAGTTGAATAGGGGCATCATACTGAAATGGAAAAGGTAAGATCAGGAGTCTTAAGTTTATGATGAAATGTGCTGCTGGCACGAGTTTCTGACACTACTTTGTAAAGGAACTTTACATCCTGACATCCTGTCAGGATTGATAGTTTTGATTTAGTGTTTGTCTGAGAAAGTGACAGGGATCCATCATGTGCCTTTCTTCACCACTGTGTGAAATGTAGCAGCCTGGCTATTGGTGTTTCAGTATGTTGGTAGGATTTATTTTCCTTTATAGGTGATTGAAAATATTACTGCAGTAAGAGGCATCATTCATGACTAGGATTTTCTGTTAATGCCATTTAAGACTTCCAGTTTTTTTTCCTTTGGATTGCTAATTGCATTTTAAACCTTTCATTCAACTAGATTAATATAACTGTTTTGAGCATTCATCTTAAGAATAAATGCTCAATTATTTCTGTTCCAAGGCATGTATTAACATTAAGCAACCTTCTTTTAGCAAGTTTAGACTGAGGAAATCTTAATAGTTTCTGTATTTGACTGAATGACTGATTTTGTGTACTTTTTGTCTCAGTCTAAACAGATAATTCATAGGACAGCAGTTTAAATTACTGAAGTTATGTTTTGGCAGTAGCTAAATAAGCTTGAAGAATGACCAAACTCATTGGTATGCTACTCACTGCTTCCGGGGGGATTTTTCCTTACATGTTTGATCTTGGTTTAGAAGCAATGGATTTTCTGCCCTTTTTTCCCCCCCAAAACAGGCACACAAGTGCCTTTTGTCTGCTGGATGCATTTATGGTGACTTGAGCATATTCAGTCTCAAGTTTCACTTTTCAGACTTGCACTCTGAGTGCACACAACCTCTTAGCTGTATTTTGGTCAGTCATATTTCTGCTTAGTGTGAAAAATGTCTCTTTAATGAGTAATTCTGTGAAATTCTGAAGAAAAAAGTTATAAAAGCTTTCCTTAGAGCAGAGTTCTTATGTATGTGTTCTCTCCATCTCTGAAAGCTTCCAGTCTCTAGTAATCCCAACCAGTACCTACTCAGTCCTATTTTCTTCAAGTTATTCTTTTGTATTTAATTTTATTTAGCAATCATCTGTGTTCATAGCAGTGATGTTACAAGTACTTTCAGTCCTCACTAGTTTCATGATTTTGTCATTTGTTCCCATGCATGTGCACTTGAATACTTTAGAAGTCCATTGGCATTCAAAATGTGAATGTTGGCATTGCCATGTGTAGCCTTTTAAAATATATTCATGTAAGAATTACAATTGGAAGATAAAGAACTAGAAAAAAATTCCGTGGATTTTTTTTTTTAAGGAGATGACAAGATTCTTACCTTATTTATTGGACACTTGTTTTTGTTACATCTAGTCTCAATATGGTGTGTGTGACAGTGTTTATGCTTGTTAAGAGTGAAAAGGTTTCTTCATCTTAGTGAAAGAATTAACCTCTTCAGTAAAAAGATTTTCTCTGGTAAATGCTTTTAGCTCTCCAAATAATCTTTGATTTTAAACAACCACTAAAATGACCTAAGGATTAGTAGAGTGAATACTCACAGCTGTAGTGTTGACTTGAATTAAAAGAAAATATCAGTAAATTTTTTCAAGATTGGCTAGGTAAAAGTAATGTTTTCTTTGTGATGGAATATTTTTAGTAAAAAAGCAAAAGTTTCTCTTCTGTGACTAGAAATTAATATGCAGGCTTAATGAATATATTGAAACTTGATGCAGGTGTATTCCTGTTAATTACTATTTTTTCATGAAGAAAGAGCAGTGATTCAAAGCAGAAACATTCCCTTTCATATTTAAAAGCTGGGTTTTGGTTTGGATATGTTTCTGGGTTAAATGCAGTTCAGTTTCCTCTAGACATGGTGTGGGTCCTGCCATCTGTCCAATGCAGCTTTAGTGGATGGTTTGTAAGCCACTGCCTTTTGCACATGACCTGTTTGCAACTTGAACTTCATGTGGGAGGCAGAGAGATGTGGATCTAAAATAGTTCATATTTCATTCAAAGGAGGTCAACTGCTGCTTTTAATGGGACAGATGAGCTTGCAAACTGCCCTGGCTGCTTGGAAGGTCTGGCTGGCTTGTAGGATGTTCAACATATTGTAAGCAGTTTTTTTCTGGAAAGCTTTGACTTTGGAAAATTCTCCATCTGATGACACCTGTTATGACTGTAGTGTAATCTCATGCTGATTGTCACTTTCCCTTTTGTTTCCTCTCTCTGTCTTCTGTCACCTGGGAGGGTGTCTGCTGGTTATAGTTGTTCTCCTGATGAGTGGTGGTTGTAGGGTTATGAGTAATTGTTTCCCTGCTCTGTTTGCTGTTTATTTGAATGCATCAAGTTTTAACCAAAGCAACTTTATGCTTATGGTAAGGTGCTTTAAAATCCTAAATCTAAAATAATCTACTCACATAGTGTGTATAGCATTGTCCCTTTGAGAGAGAGTATTGTATTTGTTTGTCTACATGTAATTCATCGATTGTGACCTTATATTTAAACAGTGTGTATAATTTTTGGGTACAAACTGGCATAGTTCTTAAATTGATAATGTACAAAACATTCAAAAATTACCCCTGTTGTTTCAAAAATGAATCGTTTTAATACCCAGTTTAATCTGCCTTAGCTAGCAGGTGATCAACTAAATGAACACTTTTTTGAAATAAAAGTTCTAATCTTGAAAAGCTACAACGCTATCTAAATTGCGTACTCCCAGAAAATTCATTTGCTGCTAAAGTTTAACTCTAATCAATATCCCTCCATTTAGTCAAAATGTAAGAGTTGAGTTATCTGCTATTCATAAAAAGAAGAGGGGAAAAAGAAATAGAACTTTTCTTTGGGTGTATCTGATCAGTTTTATTTAATTTTGCTGTTAACAGAAAAAGCGACCTAATATTGAAAAGAGAACTGTCCCTTTCTTCATGATTACCAAATAATTGGGTGCTTCCTACACTTAAAACAAATGAAAGAAACCGCACCCCACTCCAAAACAACTGCAGGATGTGTATATTTTTGCCTTATTTGAACAGAAAAACTCCCCACACCTGAACACAAAAACCCCCTTGCACTATAAAACTCAACCAATCAAAAACCTCCTACATGTACATTGCACTTTTTTTTTATGCTAGAGGTGTTCTGCCTGTGTATGTTCCTGTGTGCAGCTTAGTAATACATTTTCCCATTATTCCATTGCCATTGGACATCTGGGATATCTCTGACTCAGGTTGCCATTCACTTGGATGCAGAATCAGTCATATCTTGGAAAATAATCACACAGTGGTAGAGACTGTACTGGAAAAACTGTCATGCTTGTGTTCATAGTATGGGCAGATCAGTTTTACATCTGAAACTGATCTGTTTTAATGAGCTGCACTTTAAGCTTGCTAACGTTCTTAAGGACATCTTGTAATAATGAGGAGTGTTGGGTTATGTTTGCATTAATGTCCTGTCCTGGAGAATGAAAGTTGAAGCAATGATTAAGTTTTCATGTGATCTTCAGTGGTATTATACAGGTATCCTGCAGGACCAGTGGAAGCTGTTCAGGGAAGCAGCTCAGTTTTTCAAACAGTGTGTTCAACAGCCTGGTGACTTCCAATCCCATAAATAAACACACACTAAAATCCAGACATCAGTATGATTCCTGTGGATAATAGCAAATTTAGCAACTGAAGATAACAGTGCATTGTTTAAATGTCCATGTCTGTCACAGAAAACCTTCAGCTACTAACTACTGCTGTTCTGCCTTGTCACATTATTGTGTGTATATTTATGCCTGACCTTCCTATGGCATTGCTGAAACTTGAGCATCTTGCTAATCTCCTTCCATTTTCCCAGGCTGGGTTATCACATCCAGCTCCATCATGCTGGATTCCAAACGTTTTCAGCATGCAACTACCCTGTCCAAATTCCTGAATTCCACTTTCATTCTTCTGCTCCAGCTCACCTGTTACACGGTGGTTGAATCCAAGCTGACAGCTGGGTAGGTGGAGGTGGATAAACCAAGGATCTGGGAGGAAACTTAATTTGAAGTGACTGTGTTAAATCTTCAGATGGTCTCATTTTGCTTCTGTTGGCCCAAAGAGCACAGAGGTCATGTATCAACAAATCAGCAAGTCCCTCAGAAGCCCAGCTGGACAAGGAGCAAAGCCGTGTTTGCTGCTGCTTAAATTGATGTGACTTGAGTGAGTCAGAGCAATGTGGGAGTGAAGTGGAACATAAGAGCTGAAGCAGAGGAGTTTGCACACTTTGTGAAGCTGCTCTCTCCTGGCTGGAGCAGCAGCCTTTGCCTTTGCCTGGGTTCCTCTTTGCTCTCTCAGGTTTTCTCCTCTCTAGTTCTGTCTCCTGGTAATTAGAGTGCCAATGTGACTGTTCAGTTCTGTTTTCGGATAATTAAGAGCTCAGCCCATACAGCAAAGTACATGGTTGTCTGTGTTGGGCTTTGCTCAGGGCCTTTGCCAGGACATCCCTGGTCTGTCATTGGGAACAGGAAATCCTTTTCATTGCTGTTCTGCACTGGGGTGTGGTACAGGCTTCAGCTGATGAGGAGTAATTATGTGATGCTGCTGGCTTGATGTGCAGTGGGAACAGCCATCCCTCTGCTGCACATGCTTCAGGAGTAATGAGCAGCCATGCTGGAGAACAGGAATGGCCTTGTTCTCCAGCCAGTTAACTGGGTTAGAAAACTGATGCAGAACTCGGGAGCAAAGCGGGGGAGAAGAATAAATGAACTGAATCACATCACTGGAATTTGCTGTGAAAAAGAATTGTGCACTCAAGACCAGAAAGCTAAGGCTCAATAATTTTAGTTAATTTTACTCCTGCCCTTTGGATTCTGTAGGCTTTTATCAGATTAGAACCCTGAAGTAAAAGCTTAGTCACACTGTGCCTTGTACGTTGTTCTAGGGTGTTGATAAACAATTATAATTAGGCTGCTTATCTACAAATTCTGTATTTAGTTACTTTACACCCAGGTGCCTGACACAATGATTGAAAATTCTGAAAAAACTTCTTAACTATTTATTGAATGTAAAATACAATTGAATGTATTGAATTTAAAATACTTGGTAGTCTTCAAATAGGTATTTTCCTTTTAATAAATCAGTCTTTGATTAGTGCCACCTGCACATCACCTCTTCCCTAATAAAGATAAATCCCTGAATGGACATTTATTTCAAGATCCATCAAAATTTTTTCGTGTTTTAGACATTTCTCCCCAGCAGCTGCTTTTTGGACAGCAAGGTGTTGGTAGTTTGCTTATATACCTACTTTAGTGAAGGACTCAAACAGAAGAAGGTATGTTTACGCATGTTGTTGCTTGATTCAGGACGTGAGCCAGAATAAAAGTTCACGGAAATTTGATGAGAAGCACAAAAGAAAGAACAGCCTTCAGTAACAGTGTTTATGTAAAACTCCTGGGTTCATAGTTGCTGTAAACCTGCAGAGGTTTATTATTCATGGAACAGTTTTCAATTCAGTGTTTACAGAAACTCTTGTGGCAAATGTTCATCTTATCTTAAGCTACCAACTGCATTTTGCTTTGAGTTCAGTACTGACCCTACTGAATAAATATCTGGTTTGCTGCCCTGCCTTCCTCCCTTCCTAATCTGGCTGCTGTATCCTGTGCTTTTGGAGTACTGTATATTTGTCTCAGCAGAGATTTCCCACATGTCCCCAGAATTAATCTTGCCTTCTTTTCATGTTTTTAGTGTATGCTGTTCAAAGGCCTCCAAAGCTTCAGCTCTCAAGGATTTTAGTGTCATGAAAGTACTGAGTTCCTTTGAGATTGCTTTTGAATCTCTAGACATCAACACTAAGTTCACTTCTGTATAAGCTTTGAAATTTAGAATCAGTGTTCCAAGTGAGTGAAGAAATGCTTTGGTAAATTGCAGAAGTCTACTCAGTTCCAGTTCTAAATGTCTGTAGATACATGGGGAGGCAGTAGCAGGTCAGGCATGACTGATGTTAGTGCATGACTTTTTTAAAAAAATATTTTAGCAGTTGGTTATGTAGGATTATGGCATTGCATTTTCCTGGCAATGCTTTCTGCAATATGCAGCAAGACTTTGTTCAGGTGGTTGCAGTCACATTCTGCCTGGTCTGAGTTAACTCTCATGATTTAACTCTCATGATTCTCCTCAAGTATTATTGTGCAACTTTGCTGTTGTATTAGTTATTTCAGAAGTTCCTGTAAAATCTTTCAGGCAAATAAGATGTTGTTTGCAGCATGACTTATGGTGTTGCTTATGATGAAAATCATGTTTTGTACTTCTCGTGGTGTGTGTATACCCTCCTGTGTATTATCCTCTCTCTTGTGTGGGCAAAATTGTAATTTGACTGTCTCCGGAAAAATGAAACTGCCAAACTTCAGAATGAGTAAAATACACTGTGCTGGGAAGAACACATCAAAGCTAAGCTTTGATTAATGTAAGTTTTGCTTTGTTTAGAGATCAAGAAAATGATTATACCGTGGGACACATACTGCAGAGTTGAGTAAACATGGCTGAAAGAATGCAGAGGTTTGTGGGAAAGTGTGATGAGCAAGGGGGCACACAAATAGATGTCCTTGTGTTTCAGCTGTCTTATGTTGTTTCTGCTGTTTGTGCATTAGTGCCTGAGCATGGTCTTGAGTTTGTCTGATTCCTACACCAAACTTCCAAATTCTAAATTCATATAGGTAAACTTTGTAGTTCAAAGTTACAGTGGAAAATGATAGTCAGAAATACCTGCTATATGTGTCAGAGGTTGTGTAAGATTGGAGAATCACTAAAGGTTTGTTTGTCTTGTGAGGGATTGTGAGGTATCAATTGACACACTTTGGAGTCAATTATCCACTTCATTTGTTAATGTTATTTCATACCTAATTCTGTGCCTTCTTTCTTCCTTCACTGAAGCTTTTTTCTGCTTCAGAAACTGTTGGTAGGAGCTTGACATCTAGAAATAGTTTTATATTGAAGGCATAGATTGGAAATGATAAAAAATTTATTGAAGCCATAGCTTAAATTAATCTTCCCTTGTGATTTTATCAGTACAGAGTAAATTGCATAGATTCAGTTATAATACAGGAGGAAGGGGATTTATAGCTGTTTTTGCATAACCATTTGTGGGTCCCACCACAAGGGTGCTTTGGTAGTGGGAAGTAAGGTGAAGTTTGATTCCTGGCCTTGTGTATGAGTGCTGGAGTCACCTATGGAGCACTGGGTACAAACCACTTCTGTTTTGAACTGTTTTGCTCACTTTGCATCAGTGAGTCTGTGTTGTAATAAGTGATTATTGAAAACCTGCTGCTGATGGGCTAGCTGCAGCATGTTATGTGAAGACATTTCCTCTGTTTAGTTTTTTTTTCCACCAAATATCTGCTAGTTTCATGAAAAGCTTTTTTGATTGTGTTGGAGAGCTGGGGAATAAAGACTCCACATTTACCATACTTTTTGTGACACTATATACTCTCAGTGTATTTCTTCTTTTCACTCTGCTTTCCATGCTTTTAAGTCCAATCTAAAAGTTGATTCTTGTATAGAAGCCATTCTACAAGTTTTCTCATCTCATCCTTTTCACTTTCTGCCTTTCCCAGTTCTTTGCTGCAGTTGGTAAGATGGGGCAAAGGGCAGAACAGCTCATGTCTCACACCAGGTAATGTGTGAGAAGGGTGCTGTGTCATAGGATATCCTGAGTTGGAAGTGATCCCTAAGAATCATCAAATCCATCTTCTGTGTAGTACAGGCTTAGGAGCTTCAAGGCTGGGTACAAACTACTCCAAGCTAGCTAGTCCTAGCTATGATGTTGCACAGATCAACCAAAGCTTAAAAAAAGTAGCATTTTTCATTGGTTTCATAGATAAAGTGAGTTTTCTGTTTGTGCTTTTTTTTTTAATATGAAAAATATTAAAATATTTGTCTTGTTGAGTAGTTCTTGTGAATACCAGAAGGTGGCATAGCTGGTTTTCCTAAAAGCATTCTGATTGCAAGAGAGGCTCACGATGCTGCTGTGCTGATTTTAAAGCTGTTGGTGAAATTTTGATCTAAGGGAAGCTGGATCAGCTTAGACTTTAGCATTTAAGGATTTAAAGGAGTTATTGAAAGGTATACTATCTGCTTTTCTTTTTTTTTTTTTTTTTTTCATACTGCGAAACCCTTGTGTGCTAGTTTTTATAGGTAAAGTTTTTGAAGGTGGAAGTAGTTTACCTGAAAATGCAGGAGGGAAGAAAGGGGTCATTTAGTATGTGTGCAGTGAAATTCTTTCCTGAGCCGTTTTACAGAATCCCAGTTTCCCCTGAATATATTGTTTAAATAGCTTGCTTTATCAATTTGCAAATTGAGACCAATTCCTGTTTATTTTAAGTTCTTTAGCAAGTGCTATAAAAGAATAAATTATTGGTATGGTAACATATAAATGATAGTTTTGCATGGTAACACCTCTAACCATAGGCAGATTTGTAGGTGTATCAACATTATATTAGAAGCAGTATGTGAAAAGAGCGTGCAAAAAAGACCAATGAGCCTTTTAATGACAATCCATTTTCAGATAATATGCATCTTGTTCTAACTGGAAGCTTCGCCTTTGTGCAGTGTTGCACTGCATTTATTGACGAGCTGATGTAAGAAGGTATTAGATGCATCTCATTTGATGCTTTTCTTATTAGTCTCTCTCTGGGGCAGTCACCTCCACTATGGTGTTGATCAAAAGGTAGTTAAATACAGTTTAAAGGGAGGAGTTGTTTCCATTCAAAGTTGTAGAGGGACTCACTCTTAGAGTGAGTGCACTGGGCGTGATGGGCAAGGTTTGGGTAGTGGGGTGTCAGTGCAGGGGTGCCCTGTGCCAGACACAGGTGGGGTAGATTTCACATTAAACCCCCTTTTGGTTAGAATATTTACATTGATTGGTGTAGGATAACCCTGAAACTTTTGAAGGAACGAGATGCATGGGATTTTTTTCTTTCCTTCAGCTCCCTCTGGCAGACAAAGCCCTGAATTACAACTGCTTTACTTAAGGCTATTTCAGAGAGGGGCTGGTCCCAGCTCAAAGTTATTGTGGTTGATTGGTATTCTCTATGCTCAAAAAGGTATCTTCAGCTGAAGAAAAGCACATTGCTGCAGCTGCAGAAGCTGCTGAAATACAGATATTTCTTGGTTTGGCTGACTCATGCACTGTGTCTTCATGCATCACAGCTGTGCAATGCTGTTTCACCCCAAGGCCCTCTATACCATGCACATCTATAGATTTTTAATTGTTTTTTCTCTAATGTGGTCTCTCCTGAGCCTGCTGTGATTCAGTAGAGCAGCACAGATGAGAACAATGTGACTGTTTTGCATAGGAGCTTAGAGTTATTTGCAGAATGTGGACCCTTTTTTTCCTGACCAAATGAGGTGGGTGGGTTGAAGTGGTGCAGCTGTGCTGGTGGTGGCTGTCACTGGCTGAGCCTCCCACCCACCTCTCTGCAATCTTCTTCTCCTCTGAGCTTCATTGATTTATTTTCAGTCCTGTGTTTCTGAGGAGGGGTTTGCCAGGTGAAGGGATGTGGCCACATATACAATGCTATAAAGATGTAGAAAACTGCCAGGAGTGTGTGGAGTGCTGGTAACATGACCTGTAGGAGCTGCTCCATGGCCATTGGTGAAAGCACTGAATAGGAGTCAGATGTCTGAAGTTTGGTGAAAGAAAGGTTTATAATCGGAAGACTTTTAAAGTATTTGCTTTAAACAGTTCATAGTTTTAAAAAATGCAAGTAAAATTGCCATTCTTCCATGGGCCTTTCTAAAATCAGCTTGTACTTTTCTTGCTATGTACAATTATTTTATGCAAAGCAGCATGTCCTCATTTGATCCTCAATTATCATAAATGGGAGTATTTCAATTGCGGAGTTCTTCCAGTCTGCTAAGTGAATATCTTAAAACATTAGATCTGCTTTTGGAAATGAATTAATATCTTGTATACTTGCTCACCATAAAAAATTTCAAATAACTAACTGGCATCTTTCAAAACTTTGCCTAGGAGATGTGGAATTTTCCTTAAATTTATGTTCTCTGAGCTGCTAAAGATGAAAGCACTTTGTAATTTTCTGTCTATAATTTAATTATCACACAGAAGTTTTGACATTTAGTGATTTAGAAGTAGGACATTGTGCTGTATTTCAGAGAAATGGACCCCATTCATATGAATAGTTTTTGTGATCGTGTTTTTTTGTCTTCTGGAAAAATCTAAATGTAAGCAAGGTATGCATTTTGGAAGTTTCAAGTGTTTTTAAATGTTGATGACCACTAAGATGGGACTAATTCTGTGGCATGAGCACACTCATTGATTGTACAGTGAAAATTTAGTACAAGACTCTTTTTCCCACACTGCCTGTTCTGCTGTTCTGGTTTTGGTACTAATTTTGCCTGTTCTCATGGCATTTATTTGAAATTATCTGTGGTACTGAAACTCCTTTTCTAGTGTACAGAAATTTTACTTCTTGTTTTTTCTTTCACTGAATGTGAGAAATGAACACCAGTGATAAACAACATTAGTGACAAATTTGAAATGGAACTTTTTTGCTGCTTAAGACTTTCACATGTCCCTGTGTGAAAGCAACCTGAAATTTAGGGTCAAATTGCTATTTTGTAAAAATTTGTATCTAATATGTTTCAGAGTATCTGAAGGCAGGTAACTAAATTGATTGTATTGGGCGTCTCTTCTGTGACGCCTTGGAGGAATCCAGCAGTGCAGTGGCCATGGGCAGAAGGCACAGCAGCTTCGAGGCTCCTGGAAGGTGCACGGTGCTGTTCCTACGGCTCCCAGGCTGCACACAATGATTTCTGACAGCCTGCACTTGAAGCATCAGCATCTTTCTTGAAACCTTTTCAATTTCATTCTCTGTCTGCCTTCCTGAGGGATTCTGGCCTTTGGGTAGAGGTGTCAGGAGTGTCCACAGTGGGGATTTTGTGGATTGGAGACATCAGAGGTGACAATGCAGTAGGAATTCCTGTGTTTAGGAAAAGTTTGTATTTTTGGCTTTTAATGAAACTGAATCATTACAGAAGCAAACAAGAACATTGATCAAGGCTTTGTTCTTGCCTGCTCTTCTGCTCTTTTCATCAGGGACACTTTCAGTAGGTGTGCAGGATCACAAAAATATACTCCAGTGGCTAAAGATAGTAAGGTTTAGAGAATGCAAGGGGACTAACACATTCCATGTAAATAATGCAATAATGGAAAAAAAAAAAGCTACAAGCTTTCATTTTAAGGATATTTTCAAAGAACTTTACCCAACACTTCTGCAGTTTGCAGTTTGGTGTCTGTAGTGCAGGAAATACTGAAGTTGTTCATGACTGATGCTCAGTCCTAGCTTCTGTTCCATTACTAAATTGTTTAATATATTTGCAGCATTTGAGTCTGATGTGTAAATGTGTTTAGGCATACTTTACTAAAATAAATTGAGCAGCCAACAGACTATAACAGCTGTGGAGAAGTTGTTTAGAAATA
Source organism: Toxostoma redivivum (assembly GCA_013397375.1). NCBI lineage: Eukaryota > Metazoa > Chordata > Aves > Passeriformes > Mimidae > Toxostoma > Toxostoma redivivum. The sequence continues at coordinate 422,271 of VXBI01001939.1, forward strand.
AATTCTTTGTAGTTCACAGTTTGACCTAATAAAAATAACTGTTGCTTCAGACAATTATCTTCAGCAGGGTCAGTCTGGCTGCTGTGACTGTGCATTCAGTTTTCTGTCTTGATTTATTAAATGTAATCACCTGGAGAAGATGAGCCAAGTTTTCTGAATAAATTGGTGCTAATTCAAAAGCATTTCTTAGTGGTGTGTTGTCAGTAGAGTACATGAACTTAGATAAAAAATTGGAAACCTTCATTAGCTCACTTTGGTTTTACCTCCTACTAAGTGTTTCAAGACCTTATTTTACCTAATAATTTTTATGTAACAGTAATTTACCCAAGTAAAGCTGTTCTTTTTTTTTTTTTTAATATTATAACCTGTAATTTGTATTTAAGTTAACAGTGCATCTTGACAAATCTTACCTCAATTTCAGAAAAATCTCTCCAAGAATACACACAAGAAAATGCAAGACATCCGTAAATGACATAAAATAAAACCCACTTTCATGGTCAGAAACACAGACTTCAGAACATTTGAAATATTTCTTAGGCTGTGTGTAGTTACCAAATATACCTGAGGCAGACTTTAATATTTTAATAAATGAATGCTCCCAAATAGGAAAAGTGTGAATACTGCAGGGACTGAATTTGTGCATTTCTTGTGTCCCTTTCACTGCAAGTTTTTGGGAACCTGACTTAAAATTTAAGCAAAATAATTTTACTTAAATAGTTTTAAAAATATTTGATTGTGACCTTTTAGGAAATGGCACAAGTTCGTTTGTTTTTTTTTTAAGGTTTGCTGCTGTTGAATAATTTCAGAAATTTCAAACTTAGACGATTAAATTTTTTTTCCTTTATGAATGATGCAAAGACCAGAGTTGTGGACATTTGAAGAATGTGTGAAATGAGGAAAGTAATTTCTCAATATGATTCCTTATCAGCACCTTTGGTTTGTTGAAGAACATATACTTTGGTAGTTTCAAAATCATGTGAGAATTTGAATCTCTCCTATTTGAGATGTGTGGAAGTGAAGGGCAAGTAGCTGTGTCAGATGCAGGGTAATTTGTATTTGTCAAATATATATAGAAATAATGTATGTCCATATATAGTGTGTGTATGTGTATATATATACACACATGCTATGTACACAATCCTATATATATAGTATGCACATGTATATTTATGTATAATAATTTTCACTGAAATGGTGCATCCTAAAATGTCACTGCAGCAATTTCCTCATTTATACAGGAAAAAATGCTGAGTGAGTGGATAGAAAACTGTAGCACTTCTTGTTAAACACATAGGACATGCCCTGACTGCTTAACTTAAAATTTAAAGATTTGGGGAATTTTTTTCCTATTTGAGAAAGGGTCCCGCATATTGTTATAGAAAATGGAAGCTGCACTGCTTACAGCATTTTGACAGCAGGAGGGGTTGATTGCAAACCCAGTTTATCTCACTTCTTTATGCTTTATGATTTATGATTGTTCCTTGTTTCATAAGCAGTCAGCCCAGTTTAAAAGAATTTTTGAGAGTAACGACTTTGTGAGCATCTCTGATCCATTTTTGACATCACATGCACCTTGATTTCTACAGTACAACTGCTTCTAAAAGCTGCTGTAACTTATATCTACCATCTGAGGGCTTTTTTGAGACAGCATAGCTGATAGCAAGTCCAAGTTCAGATGTAATTGTCAGAACTGTCTTCACCAGTTTAAAAGCTAATTTCTTAATGAAATTTTAAAAAATTATTTCAAAGACTATTTCTTACTGAGATCTTTGTTTCTAGAAAAGTTGCCATTTCAGTGAAAGCATTGCCAGGTGCATATTGCCAATCTTTTTCTGTACTTCAGTGTTTGGGGAATGTTACAGTGTTGCTGTGAGAAGACTGCAAATGTGACTGCAGTGGTTTCCTTTGGCTTCCTCCTCAGGCAAAGATGTGTTTTCCCTTCATATGAATTTTGTTGTGAATATTTTGACGATATGTGGTCAAAGAAATTGTATTAATTAACTGACTCATATATAGGGCAATACTGTCAACACCATTTTTAATTATTTTCTTCCAGTAATTGGAACAGCTGCAGTTCAATAGACTGAAAAGCCAGAGGTAGAGGCATGAGAAGCAACCATGTGAAGTGGAAAGAACTGAATAAGGAAGCCAATTAAATTATCACACGCTCAGTTTTTTAGGGAGCCTGTAGAGAAATGTTACACACCCTTATTTGCTCCTCTTCAGTTTCTAGACTTGTGCCTTTGCAACCATATTTAAATTGCTGAAATGATTTTGATATTGAAATGATTACTGCATTTGAGCTTCATGCCTTTGGGAATATTTTGCTGGATTTTGGGGGTTCTGCTTTATTTTCTTCTCTATCAAAATGCTCTTGTGTAGTGTAGGATGCATCAGCTCAGCAGGCTGGTGGTTTGAAGATATAGAAAAGATGAGAGCAATTCCTCCCTATGTGAAATTGATTTTCTGTGTTCAGTTTGGAGTAAGCTCTGCTAGTGCTAATATCATAAAACAGGGATTTTATCATATAACAAATGTACATTTTAAAATGGAAACATGCTTTTGTATAGATGAATATTTACAACACAGGGGTGGGGAAGAAGAATCTCAGAAATTTGAAAATGTTTACTGGTTTTACCATTACCATTTTTAGGTATTTTTCTTGTTATTGAGTCTGGCGTCTTTTCTTATATATAAACACTGTATCAGTAGGAAATAGTTTGTGACACAAATATTAAGACCTTTCTGTTGTCTATGTTTCCAGATGAAAATGGGAGATGTACATCATATGTCACTGTAACTTTGACTGGTTTTCTTTCTGGAAAGCTTAAGAAGCCTGAGATTCTCAAAGTGAGAAGACTTTTCAGGTCATGCTAGAAAGGGTTTGAAAGACTTGAGAAAGTTCTGATATAGCATAACCCTACTTTTTACCTAGTGCTTTTGATTCCTCAGAACCTAAGAGATGAATAAAAGGAGAGAGGTAAATAGCCTGTTAAAGTGTAACAGCAGTTTTTTTAATGGCAGCAAATCACTTGACTGAGCAAGTATTTTTTTCAGTTTTGTTTTCAACAGTTTAAGAACTGAGGGGAAAAAAGTTAAGCTCATCATGTATGCAAACCAATGAAAATCCAGCAGCATCTCTAGAAGTTGACTTTTATTCTGCTTAGTTTTCATACAAAATTTCAGGTGGCATTCAAAGGCTAAGAATAAATACTTTCAGACTAATTTTATATTGCCTGGGCTCTGATACAGCTTTCTGCCTGTGCCTTTTTCTTCTTTGTGAACAACTGTGAAGAAGAAGTCTTATGGGAAATGCAGAGATGGTTTAAAAGTTTCGTTGGATATAGAGATGCCCCAGAATATGAACACAGTGGGCTGTAGGAGGACAATGTGTTGATAGTTGGTATGTGTAACACAACGTGGTAGCAGCTTAGCATTCAAGTTGCACAAAGGAGGGAAGAGGATATCCCCAGAAAAGGAAGAGAGTCACAAGGGACATGGCTTTAGCTGTGTTCCTGCTCTGAAGATCAGGGAGACCTTGCAGAAGAAAAGATGCTGTGATCAGTGCTCCGGCAAGGAGGCTCTGTGTGTGATTTGGTCATGTGCTTGCTGAGTGTGATGCTGTGTGCCTGCTCTTCTCATTTGGGGCCAAATTTTGCTTGTGGGTCAATAGTGAAGCAGGATGTAGATGCAGGGATGAAGGTGGTTAGGAAATGCTTTCCTCTCTTAACACAAGCACTTTTCAGTGTTTCTTCTCTTTGTGGGGTCAGAGCTGCACTGCTTTTCAGCCCAGTCAGTAGCTTCTGGCCTCCCTTAATGTCTCAGGTCTATAAAATGGCACCTTGGGATCTTACCTTTGGTGGCATTATTTACTTTTTTCTCTTCTTATGCCACCTGTTCCTTTCCTTTATGGCTGAGTTTTGTGCAGAAGTTCGTGATACTCTGTCAGTTATTTGTCTGTGCTCAGTGAAGCTTTGGAAACACAAGCATGGAGATAGTTCCTTAAAACCCAAACACTTTGTCATCTTTTGTACACAGAATAAAGGATGTGTGGGACACTTGGATAATAAGTTGAATAACTTCAAGCAAGTTATAAGTAGTAGATGCTTTCAATTTTGAGAGTGAACTTGCTTGTGAGAAAACTACAGAAAACAAGCCCCTTGAATGGTCCCAAAATTCTGTTTAATCTATTATCGTGGGATTTTCAGCATTTAGGAGTTTTAAACTTACAGCACATCTCCAGTTTGTGTGCCAAGTTGGTATGTTTTCAGAGCACTTGTCTGGGAATAACTGTTTTCTCAGCAAGGAGGATTCTGCACAGAGCTGTGATGCTGCTTTTGGCCCTCAGAATCCTTCATTTGAGGATGAGTGGCGAAGCTATCTGAGAACAGAAAATGCATATTTAGTGGGTGCAATGCACTCCAGGAGATCAGATTACTTTTCCCCTATTTTTAAATGTGCAGCTAAACTGTTATTTTGAAGTCTTGATTAAAATATCAGAATTATATACTGATATGTTCTGTTGTCTTGGAATAGTTTATGTAAAGCATAAAATACATAATAATAGTATTTTCCTTGTGAATATGTAACCGATCTGTGACTGTCAGGAAGAAAATGGGATTTATGTTTTTTCTCCCTATGTGTGGATAGGTGATTCATTTCTCACATGGTTGTTCTTTAGCAAGTGACAAGTATTTCCCTATTTTTAGAGTACCTGGCACTGCTGCTTTCTTCAACTCTGGATTTTGTACACGGGCTGTTTGGTGGAGTAGTTTCTGCTGGACTTTGGGAGGGGATTTGGTTGGCAGTGCTTGGAATTCCTGTATTTTCAAAAAAATGTTTACTGCTTTTTTCCTGCAAAGATTTTATTTATGTTGTTTGTAGAGTAAGTCAAAGAGCAAGTGGGACCAGGAGCACACAAAGGAGAGAGGTGTTTGAGGACTCATGGTGCTTTCTAGGGTGAATGATTTTGTTGGGGTCAAAAGTGAGAAGTAACTCTGATTTCAGTGCCTGTGTGGATTGACTTAAATGTCAGTCAGTGCTTGGGAATGATTTTGTGGCTTGAGCTGGACTTTATTTTATTGATGAAAAAGGTATTTCAGGAGTAATTTCTGAAAAAGGGGTCCATTGATTGTCTTTAGCCTAATTTGTTTTTTAAAAATTAACCATGCTGCTCTTAATAAAAAAAACATGTGAAGATCTCCTTGGGGGTGGCAGAGCAGTGAGACAGACTTTACAAGCAGTCACCAGTTGGCTGCACTGGCTGCACTCCGTGTGATGGAGGAAGGAACTGCTTCTGCTTATTTTAAGACATTTTCTGTATAATGATGAATGTATAAGCTAAGTTGAGTGTATGAATGCAAACTAATGTTGGTTTTTTTTTTTAAACTTTGTAATTATAATAGCTGTTATCTTTCAACCTGATTTCTAGACCTTCAGTGCAGAGCTGGCACGGTGTAGCAGTCCAGTGTTGTGTGTGTATGTGATAGACTGGACACAGTATTGACCAAGTGTGCAGCCAAGTGTCCCTGTTGGCAAGTAAATACTTGAATTCTTTTGTTAAAAGTATGACTATGTGCTAAAACTGCATAGATGTTTTTGCAGGACTAATGTTTCTTAATAGTCACAGCATATAAACACTGTTGTCATATACAGTGGTGTCTGTTCAGCATCCCAGCAGCAGTTCCTGTGAAATTTGTTGCCTGGGTTAATGCTGCTCTTTTGTAATTTAGAACTTCAGAGAAGCGAGAGAGAGGCCCTCAATTGTTTGTCTAAGGGGTGCATCTGGTTTTGAGTGACGTGGTCCTGTGCTATTTTAATTCCTTGCTTTTGGTTTTGGTACCAGCTTCAAATGCCCAAAACTATTTTGAACGAACATTTTCAATAATGGTGATCAGGAGCAGCAATTATTTCTTGGTGATTTCATCCCAAAATTTAACTTAATATTGTGAAAAACATTTTGTAACAGTGAAAGTGAAAATGTTTCACTGTTACAAAAAACCTATCAGAGTGTTGTTAATTGTTACTACAATGAATAAATTTATAGGAATTTATAGAAATAGCTCCTGGTTGAATTCTTTATTGCTAAGTAGCGTGACAGGGTGTTGGCTTTTTAATGAGAGGATTAAGCTGTCTTGATGAATAGAAAAATTGTCATGCTGTACAGAGACTATTCTGAAATTTGCAGACTAAATATCTTAGTGTTGATTTGGTCTGCTGTGGCAATACATTAGAGGTGATTTTTTTTTCCTGTAAGGTAATCAGTATAGCTGAATCTCTGCCTTCTTTTCCCTAGAAACCCGCTCTGCTTCTACATAAGATGCTATTAAATTCCCCATTCCCTTTTTAATAGCTTGCCTTCCCTGCTCCCCGCTGCTGTCAGCCCCGGGAGGTCACTGAGCAGAGCCCAGAGTTGCAGAGTGGTCCCTGCTGGGGACCTGCGTGACCATCTGCTTCGTCAGCTCTGGAGGCAATTTGGGAGCTGCTGGGGGGGGCGTTGAGAATTAGATTGTTGATAGCATTCCTACAAAGACTGCTATTAACAGCCTGCTAGTCTCTGCTTCTCTACTGCAGAAGACAGAGTGATATTTGTGTTCCCATATCATGTTGTAAAATGCATGAGATTTTTGCTCTTCCTCCTTGGAAATGAGAATAGGAAAATGAGAGCATCCTGAACCAGAAGCTATTAGAAGAGTGTGCAGAAACCTGCAGTGATTTCTGCTTTATTTTTTCTTCCTAGCTATGGATTAGAAGGACTGATTTTTGCAATGGGCTTTTTCCATAATGGCATTCTTGTATTGTTTGGTCAGAGCTTGCACAGGAGGAAAACAGGCTGCTGAATTTAGTCACTGATCTCTATTAGCCGTGGCCTAAGGCTATGCTGAGATTTATATCCCATTTGTATTGTTGCAGCTCAAAAGAAGAATGTTCAGAGGATGACAAGTGTATTCTGAGTAGGTATGTTGTTTCATTTTCATATGAAACCCATTTTTTTTTTCTGCTTCCATTGGTCAGAAATGAGGTTAATAGGAAGAGAATATAGTACAGTGCTGCAGTGTCCCTGTTAAGGTAGAACAATAGCATCAGAAACAGCTCTTTAAAAATTAGCTGCTTTTATTAAATAAAGCTGCATTATGCTGGTGTGCAGAGTGCAGTCTTTTCTTTTTTTTCTTAACATATACTGCAGTCAGTGCTTCCCTAACGAGGTGGCACTATTGTTGAGTTTAGAAGGATAGAATCATCATATTGCTTTAGGGGACAGCAGGATTTAAAAGGAGATGCCTTACAGCCCTGTTTTACAGATTGGAAGCATCGGTTTAAGGGCATTGGCAGAATCATTTCCTTGTTCTTAGCAGCAGCCACTGCTGTGTCAGTAGTGTGTGGAATGGAAGTCCTAGTTGGTAGTCTGTTATGGAAACGCTGTTTACTGTTATTGTAGTACCGTGGTGACAACATGCCATTGAAATGGAAAACGAGCTCTCCTGCTATCTGGAAATTCCCAGTTCCTGTGCTTAAAACATCCAGGTCATCGCCACTTTCTCCAGCATACATGTAAGTGAGAGAAATGAGGATAATAAGGTGGGAATTCTTTTCGTGAGACTACCCTGTGGCAAAATACCCTGTTACATATTAAATGACATTGGCACTCAGAATTTTATCTTGTTTGCTATGTAGACCTCCCCCCTCATTTTATCCTGGATGTTTTTAATGATGGATGTTGTGTCAAGTCTTTCCCTTTTTGTTAAAACGTAGAGAAATTGTGCAGATTAAGCCCTTTTCATAATGATACTGTGTATATTCATTTGAAAAGTTTGTGGTGTGTTAATTTGTAGAGCTGATCTTGAAATGTCAAGTTAAGCTTTGAGGCTGGCAGGCTTTCTATATAGTTTATATGTGAACATTTCCTCCTCCTGACTATTTCATTTGGAAATTGAGCTTGAAATCACCTGCTGTATTGTACTGCACTTTTGTTCGTGTGAGTTCTTGTAGAGATGAAATCATCCTGCCTGGGTCTTGGTTTATTCTTTAAAATCTTAGCCTTAACACAAATTGAATGTCTTCATAAAAAGTTACAATAAAAGCTTAAAACATAAATTTGAATCATTCATATCTGAATGCTTACATAGTTATACAAATTGTCAGTGTAAAGTAGCTTCACAATTTGCCTTTGTCTTGCCAAATCCTGATGCAGCTTTTGTTCACCTTTTGTTGCTGTGAGTTCTGTGTTATCATATACAGGTGGCTTTTTTCCCCCTTCTTGGAAATAAAACTATTAAGCTCAGGGCACTGAATTCCTTCTGCCTTTATTTAAGGAAGCAGCTCTTCCAAAAGGAGGAAGAGTTGCTTTAAAATGCACAGGTAGCAGCGTAGGTGACTTTTCTATCTGGAAATTGCTGTAAAGGCTACTACTTTCCAATAGCATTCCAGCCTAATACCTACAATTTAGTACTTTTAAGCTTGTATTGTCTGCTTGCAGATAGGCTTTTGCTTCAGCTACAGTAGGTACATGCTGTAAGAGAGAGGTGCACAGGTTCTCTAAATGTCTTTTTTTAATTGTTGCTGAGCATGGCATTGTTATGGTGGGGCTGAAAGAATCCAGCGCCATGTGCATGGTCACTATTGTTCTCGGGCAGAAAGGCTGAGGGAACAACCTGGCTGTACAAAACCTGTGCTGGGCACACTCACGTTTAAGATTAATTAATCTTATGACAAGATGTGGCTGTGCTTCAGTCTTTTTATGGGAAGCATCAAATATACTTGAGGCTACTAAAAGAGAAGCTATTTCCAGTAAATTGCTGCCCATTCTGAGTTGTTAAATATGAGGAAAGTATCATGATGATAAGAATTGTGAGACATTTGAACCTATTTCAGGGAAACAGTATTGTTAGTGTTTTATCTTATGCTGTTGTTTTTAAACTGTAGTAGTCTTAAATGCAAGAAAAATCAAATCTAGCCCAGTCTGATCTCTCTGCTGCTGAAACAGAGTATTCCTTTTGTGTGTCGCCTTTAAAGTGCTAATCTTAGCCCTGAGAATGCTCCAGCCTTTGTGATGGGGATCGTGGGGCTGATTAGCTCCGTGTGTTGAAAGTATGAACAGGTTTAGTGATCGTGTTTAAACTATATGATGCTGTGCTTATCTGGAGCATGAGAAATATGTGATCAGCAGCCTTAATCATCTCTTGTTAATGAGTCAATGTGTCTCAATGTTTATGAAGACATTTCTTTATTGGCACACAGACCTGTCATTAGGAGGACTCGTATATCTAATGCTAAAATTATTAATATATTTTATTAGAAAGAATGAGACATTACAAAATGGCACCTATTTCATTTGGCAGTAGAAATCAGCTAATTAAAAAATACCTTGTAATTGAGGTTGACCAGTAAAATAGGTGTTGGGATTAATTACCTTCATTGTAGAGATAACAGTAAATTTGATACTGTCATATAATCTGATGTTTTTCGTATTCATATTTATAAGTTTTCTTTTGTAAATAGTACTCTGCACACTGGCAGAGGGCTGATGTTTTGAGTAAAGGGTTGAGAAATAAGTGGTGTGTGAAATGGAACATGTGTTGGTGTAAAATAAATGGCCATAAAACTCTAGAATTCACAGATGAACACTTTGTTACTAAATATTTTGGATCTAGGGTGTACAAAGGTATGATTGAGCTTTTAATTCCTTTAGTACTTGACATCTTGATCTTACAAAATAGAGGATTTAATGTGATTTGGAATGCAGAGTAGGAAGATCTTAAAATTGTTTTTGTTTTTTTTTCCCCTTTTATTTAAAATGAAATTCCAGTTTTTCAGGTTTCTCTAGTAAAGTTGACCATAGCTTTAAAAGCTTCACCCTGCTTATGATTTATAACCAATTTATCTAGAGATTAAACTGATGATCAGGACACATAGATTTTATTAGAGTTTTTTGGTCTGTGTACTTGATAGCTGAACTCTGCCTTAGTTTCCCTGTCTCAAAATGCTGAGACTGGTGATTGTGAACAGGTTTGGCTTCTTGGATGAAGCACCTATGTAAAAAGTGCCACTGCAAAATGTTGGCTGTCATGCCCTGGGCAGGCTTAGCTCAGTCTCTGCTTGGGAAGTTTGTGGTAGCTGCTGATGGGGAAAAAATGAGTGTGAGGAGCTTGTCTTGGAGAGTTCTGTGCTGTGGGGAACTTGTGGCTGGGTAGTACCTGAAATGAAAGACCTGCAGAAGCTGAGGTGTGTAGGGGTGTAGGTGAGGATGTGGCTCTGTCACTGGGGTGTCTGGCTGGTTTGCAGGATCTGGTACCCCTTTCCTGGCAACGGGAAGGAGCTGTAGGGACTTGCTGCCTCTTGGCTGGTGGATTTGTGTACCACCAGTTATTTATTAGGGATATTTTCAGGGCATCATGACTACAAGAGATATCTCTTCACATTATATAGAGGGCAAACGGTCCCGTTGATGGGGAAGGCACACCTTCCCTGACTTCTGGTGAAACTGATCCGGAGTAGCTTGAACTTTCTCCCAAGCTGGAGAGATCCAGTGATATTGCTTAGGGAAAATTAGACACTATTAGACTTGGAACACTGGCATGTGCCAGTATATGTAGGTGTAGTGCAGCTGGCTTAGTGCACGAGTTAGGAATGTGCAGCTGTGGGTACATGCACACGCCTTTGTCAGCCTGCATTTTCTTTCATGGCACTTATTTTGCTGGGGTTTAGAATATAGATGCTGTTTGTCAAACATTGTGAAGGCTGTTACAGCAAGTTTATGCACCACTAGTCAAATCATATTCATATTTGTGGTTGTGTTGACTATGTGGAGAGAGACCTACATGACTTCATATATTATGTAGACAGTTTCAGCAAGAATAAGAGGAAAGGAGAAAGTGAATAACATGGACAGTGAATAACACTTGAAAAAGTGGTGTCCCATGGCATCATAGTTATTTAATGTGAATGCCAAATGCTTAAAAACAAAAAAGCAAGTGACTAACATAAGCAGAGGTTAAGAATTAAAGCACTACTGTAGTGAGGATGAGGAACAGTTCTGAATTGTATTTAGCAGCTTTGAGATATAAAGGAATATGAGTCCCAATTATTGTTCCTGAGGCACGGCATCTCATACGTTAAGTACGAAGAAAATTTTCTTATTCACACCAGTAATGTCATGTTTTTAAAAAAAATTATGCACATCTTCCATTAATGCAAATGGAAGAGATGTTTGTATAAACTCAGGAGATTAAAATGCTATTATGAATATCTACAAAGAATTCAGTAATGCAAAAATCCTATTTGCAAAAACACCTTACAGAGGATTGTTCTGTAAAGGTTGTGTCATGCAAGAATATTAGCTGCTTTTTAGAAAGTTAAATGTTCAATTAAGTGGCTTTAGTCACCTGCATGCCAATTTTAAAGATAAGTAAAATAAAAGTTATTGATTCAGAATAATCCACTTGTAATCTTAGTGTCTTCTTTCACATGGAATAGTATGTTAATATTAAATGAAAACTATCCTTTGCATGTTTTCATAAATAACTGACTAATGTTAAGAGAAATAAACAGATGTGGTGTTCCAAACATATTGATATCAAAGAGTTTGCAACTCAGTCTGTCCTGAGTCACGTGGTTATGAAATTTGTCTGATAGGAAATGCTTTGCTCTAATGGAAATCAGTTACTGTGCAGAAAAGTAGAATAAATTCTTAATACTCTGGAGTAAGCAGCATTAGTTTTAGCTGCTTATATTGGTTATATAGGTTAATGCTTTTGTATCTTCCTCCAACTATCTGCTTTGCTTTACAATAAGCTCTTTGAATTTATGCTATACAGTGATCTATACTTAAATGGGAAAAGGTGTGTGTGTGTAATTTATCAGACCAGCTGTATTAGTTCTCTTTGGTGAGACCACTCTATGTGTGTCTGCTGCCTTCAACGGTAAATTTTTAGTAAATGACCTTTTGTTGGGCTCTTGAGCATTTGACAGACTACACAATATTCACACTACCTGTCTTTGGCAACATTTCCATTTTATGACATTGCTTCCTATATAGTTCAAATTTCAACATGTTGAAAGTCAATATGCAGATCACCTCAAATATTTTTTAAACTGATTTGACAATACATGCAAACAGATGAACTGGATGAGTGGGGCTTGTATTGTACTAGTGGGAGACTGCTTTTAATCCCAGAAATTTTGTGTATAGATTTCTCCTTTGTGCCTGTTGATCTTCTGCTCTTTATAGAATAGGTATTTCAATAGATTATTTTAAGTTTGAACTGTGAATTTCATTGCTGTAATAAACTGATAAAAATGAGAAAAAAACCTCCAATTTCTTTGTCATGAAGTCTCCCAGGGCTACTGTTTTTTTTCTGGGGAGAACTTACAGGGTCTACAGGTCCCCAGAATTGCACACTTCTCACACAGCAGGATGTTGCAATATTGACATTGTGTTATGACATGGTAAAGCATCTTTATTGAATTATCTAGAATATGTTACTCAGCCTGTCCTGCCAGCATGTCAGTTCTGCCAATGTGTTTTTTCGCCATTATTTCTTTGCTACTGTGAAAAAATCTTGTTCTCCAGTCACATTCTCCTCATTGACTTTTTTAGTGTAAAGTGATATTTTCTGTTGACATTTGGATGAGACTACCTATGGATCTTCAGAAGTTCTTGCTGAATATTTTGGTTTTGAAATAGTAGTTGCTTTTTCTAAATGGTAATAATGGCAATTGTAGTGTAGTAATGTGTAGCTATCACACTAAAGTGGAAGTGCACATCTATATTATTGCTGTAATATTTTGTCCAGCACTAGGATTGTATCAATGTCTAAATTGCAAAGATGTGTTTTTTTCGTGGGATGAACAAGTCACATGCCCCTCTTATGCATAAATCGAAATGCTTTATCACATAGCAGAAAAATATTTTACAGTTGAAAGTAATTAATGCCCCTCTACATCTGCTCCAGCAAACTGCAATAAAGGAATGCAAAAACATCTGTGAGAAGTGACAGCACAAGAGGAATGGTAGACAAGAACCCAAACCCTAATGTCAGAATCTTACTGAATTCTAAGGTATCAGAATTATTCTGACCAGTAGATAGGGAAAAAACCTCCAACACTCTTGAAAGAAGTAGTTTGTAATTCAGTTACAGGAATGCAGTGGGATGGATGTCCTATGACCAAACAGTGAATGTGCAGGTGCCTCCTTAGGCTTATATTTGTCTCTAAGGAGCCATTCTGTTAACTTCTTAATTTCTGTGTGTGAAAACTAAGGGCACATGAGGTACAACTGTAATCTGCTGGTGCGTGCAGAATGGTTTTTGTAAGTGTTTTGTAATACACAGGAAGTATAATTCTTGAGTGCTTAAGACCAAATATAAAGAGCAGAAAATAGATGCAGTGTTAGTCCGGCCTAAACTGTGAAACTTGACTGTTCTATTTTACCTTTTTCAACATTAAGGGAATAAAATGTTTCTCCTTAGGTAGAAAAGCTACAAAATGTGTATTTCCTTTGCTTTTTCTGTTTCTAATAGTAGGAATCAACAGACAAACACCAACTTTGGCAAAAAGTCATTAGTGAAGTGTTTCTAATTCAGCATCATTAAACAATGCAAGTCCGCAAATTTAAGCTACGAATGATTCAATGAATGCAAACCCTTTGTCAAGCAGATAAATGTGGATGTGATACTAAGGCTCCCAGAGAGATTAAATGCTGTTAGGAACAAAAGCTTTATAGCACTGACTGAGCCAAATATTGCTTTGTTTCTGTGAAAAACAAATTTGAATTAACCAGCGGGCTGTAATTATGCTGTAAACAGCTTGAGACCTGTGATTGTTTAGTTGTTTAAAAAGGAATTTTGAAGAGAATATTTTCTGTGTGCATATTCTTGGGAAATCATAACGAAACAGTTGATGTTGCTCAGTCCTCTTCTGCTGGCTTTGGTCACCGTGTGGCCGTACTAGAAAGTGATAGAAAAACTTCAGGTGATGTTGGGAGTATCTTTGTTTCTGTGTTCTTCTACTCTCCATTGTGATCCACTGCTGCTGAGAACAGTGACAATGTCTTCAATCACTTGAGTGTTTGAAGTAGTTCTCATCATTTCTGTTGATTGGGCTTGTATGCTTGGACACAATATGATGATTGTATGTTCAAGTCCAAAGAGGCTTGGCTGGATTAAATAAAAGGGAAAAAAGAATGGAAAGGTTAAGGCTTGACATTTAAGTACTAGTCTCCAAAACTTTGCTTCTCTAAATAGCTTCAGTTGGTTACCTGGAGCCTGAGTGTGGTTCAGCACGTGTCATTGGCCCTGTCCTTCAGGTGAGGTTGTGGTTGTTGTTCCCCTCATAGCCTTGCTGCCTTTGGTGATGGTGCTGGCAGAGCTGCTCAGGCTATGTTGCTTCTGTACTGACTTTCCCTTCACCTTCTTCAGCTGGTCACTGCAATGAGCATCCTGTGCTGTAACTGTGTCAGAAGAGCAGGTAAAGCTGGTGCACTGCCTGCTCAGCCCATCAGAAGGGACCTCTGTCCTTCTCTGCTGATTCTGGGGGGTTTGCAAGTCCTGCATCCTCATCTCCTGCTTCCCTTGGCCAGAGCCTTGTAAAAGTAAAAACCTACTTCTCACTGCTTTGGTCTATTATATAGAACCTGGTTTTATGTTCTCCTTTTACAGAACATCCTCAGTTTAGAGGAAGGGTGGAAAATGGGACATCTATTTGCTTTTTAATTTAGAAACAGTAAGTTTTATTTTGTGCCTTTCTTCTGGAGTGGAGATTTAGAAGAGCTCAGTATGAAGTTACTAAGCAAATATTTTAAAATATTCTGCTGTTGTTGCTGCCCTTCTAATGTAGAAAAAAGATCAAGTGTAAAAAGCAAAATATTAAAATTGAAGCATCAGAGCATTGATTGTCCAAAGTGAGCAGTATTTGGCACTAGCTGCCACAGCTGTTTTAGGAGATCTCATTTACAGTAGTTACAGTGCAATGATAATTCACTTGAGGCAGAAGGTTTGTAAACTTCTGGTTGTGGTGGCCCCCTGCAAGTGAACAGAATTTTAAGGAAATTCAGTAGCCTGACAAATGCATGGTGTTTTAAGTTTCAGCAGCAGCCTCAAGTTCATCTAATAAAAATATAATCTTTAAACTGTCCAGTAAAACAGTGATTTTTGAAGCTGATAGTGTAGGACAACTGGTCATAGTGATAAAGGCAAAAAAGGCATAATTCCCACTCCTAATGCAGTGTGTGCCACACAGGTGATCCATGCAAATTCAGGTCCTGCCTTCCAGTGTTGCTCTTGTGTTCATGCTACATTTGGCTCTTGAGCAGCAGCAGTGTCAGTTCCTGTGTGCCCCAAAGCAAGAACTGAAGTTTGAACCTGCTCCTTGGTCTGTGGACAGGAGTTAAGTTGCCATGTCAATCTATTGGAACAAAAATGACCATTTCTCTTTCTTTTCTCTGCTAGCTGGAATCATGTATCTGTTTTAAAATATGAACTTGCATTTCCTATAGAAACCTTTTTGTAATAAGAAATCATTAGCAGGTGATAAAACTGGATAGTTTTACTGGGTTGCTGATACCATAAAAGAATTAAATTAGAAATTCTTCATAAAAAGTATTTATAAAAGGAAGAGATGTTATTTTAGGGGAGGACAAATATAAAAGTAACTTCTTTGCCCGAATAAAGGATTTTCTAAAATTGTATGTGTAGAAGATAAGGAATGGAAACATGAAATACCATGATTGCATAATTTTTTCATCTATGTTATATTTGTAATATATGTAATATTTGAATTTCTTAGAAAATATTATGAAATTTTCTTTAATTCAGTGCTGCCGTATCAGTTCACCTTATTGGCTCCAAGGTGCTTTGCTGGGGAATTCCTAATTTCATTATTCATTACTTCATTACATCTGTTTGTTATGGGAAGGCAGCAATATAGTAAATAATTTTTTGTTTTGGAGACTAAGCTTACTAAAGTACTCTTTGGCAGCTTATGCATACAAAGTAAAAACCTGTATTTTTAATAGCAAATGAAAGTTTTGTTGTAATTTACTGGCCTTTTAATTAATAGGCTTATTAGCAAATTGCACACATAGGTGCATGCATAGGATAGCCCTGGAATGTACCAGGGTTGGGTTTTTTTTGATAGATCATAAAATCATAAAGATTTGGCCTGCAATAAGAATAACCTAATATGAAATTGAAATCTTTGTCCTTGTTACCTGATAAATACCAGAGTCCTGGCCTATGCCAGGGGTGATTGCATCAGAAGCCATTTTACCAGTGATCAGAACTATTGTGGTCATGGTTCATTGGACAGTGATTTGACAGAGAAAATAAGGTTATAGTCCTTTCAAAAATGAGCTATTGAGCTTCACCAAATTAAGAACTCACTCTCTGGCCAATCTGGCTTTGGCAAAGCTTTTACTGAGTTATGTAAAGACTGGGTTTTAAATAAATTGGAGAATATGCACTCTAAAATATCTGTAGCTGTAGGCTGATCTCCTTACTTTGTTTTCAAAGAGTCTCTACAATAGTCTGAGAAACAGATGAATGGTTTACTGATGGAAATGAACAAATCTTTAATAATATTCTTAGTTGCCTTGCTTCTGTTGCATCAGAATAAACTTGACTTCTCAAGAAAATATCATAACAGAATATAGGTTTATTTAATTTGTGCCACTAAGCTCTATAAAATGGCAACTCCATGATTTGAATATTCTAGTTGAGAATAAAATCTGTCACAGTTTTCACAAATCTTTGCTTATCATGGGTCACCTGGATGCCTCTGAACTGTTTTAACAGGTTAATATTTGCTAAGTGGTTTAGAAAGCAATTTGCCTCTGTGAATTATGTTGTAACTCCAGCCAGTGAAATCTGTCAGTATGTGCTGGAAAGTTTTAAAGCATGTTAATATCCATCTAGTGAACACTCCATGTTACACCACTACAAAAATATCAGTTGTAAGTACTTGGAGGATTAACTTGCAGTCATGAGGAAAGCACACTTGGTTACAGCCTCTAGGAAAAAATTGTGCTGTACTTGAAAGAATCAACATGAGGTTAGAAAGAAAATTCTGATTTCAACCTACTTTGTGATAGCAACTAATTAACCTCTGGCACCTTTCTCTGAACTGCAAGCCACTGCTTCCCAGAGGTTGCAGAAAGTCAGGCAGCTCCTCTGCTTTCCTCTTGCAGTGTTAATATTCATTTCACAGGCAACTCCAACATTCTCTTGCTCTTACCACTGTGATATTTAACCCTCTCCAGACCAAGTGTGTGTGTGTGTTGAAGGTGGTTTTAACATCCACATTTAGAGCAACTTCTTGTGAATTCTCACTACATGTTACTGTAGCTTTAACTTCTTTTAACTTTTGTTTCCTAACTTTTTAAAACTATATGTAAAAATGGTACTGCTGCACTTCTTGTTTAATGATTTCTATTGATCAGAACAATAGAATTAATTAGGAAGTGAATTAACTTTCTCCTTTGGTAGAATGCTTAGTTGTGATATACTGTACTTAAAGTACAAAAAAAAATATATCAATGTTTACATTCATTACTATTGAGTTAATTATAGTGCTTAGTAGACCTATGTTAATAAATGTAAATAATGCCTTTGGTAAGTATCCAAACAAGACAGATGTAGTCACTGTGGTTTTGTTGGGAAGTCAGTTGGACATTCAGTGCATTTCCCATCTGTTCCGGGTGTGAATGGCAGAGTTATTTCTGAATCTTAATATCACAGCCCCTGCAACAGAAGCTACATTCTGAATGCTTAGGATTTTGTTGCAGGGTATACGATGCAATGCTTGGGTTTTGCTCTTTGTGTATTGCTGTTAACACAGACCTTATGCACTGTTGCAGTTTCACTTTGTCTTACAAAGAAAGGTTCTTGTGTTGTGTGGAGATAAATGCTGAACTGCTACAAAGTCAGTGACAAAGGCATAATTTGTGGTTGCCCTGGGAATGTTCTTTCCCTCTTGGTGAATGTCTCAGGGCTGAAATTCAGGGGATCAGTGCCTTATTGCCAGGTGTTATTGGACTTGCTTTGGAACTTCTGCCAAACCCAGCTCCTGAATGTCACTTTCTGCAGAAGGGAGAGGGTACTCAGCCCTCTAGAACTGTTAAATTGTAGATTAGAAAGGTGGTGTATTTACCAACAACAAATCAAACAGAAATCCCCAAGTCTCCACAAACAAACAAAAAGCCCACAGTTTTTTGTGGTCATAGTTGTTTAGCCATATAGAATTAATATAATCTGCTTGTCTTTATTCACATGGAATTATGTACAGCCAAGTTAATGTTTTGGACTAGAATTGTAAAAGTTATACACTGGTGAAGTTTTATAGTGTGAAATCTGCAGTTTTTAATGCCCCATTCACATGTGCAAGTTTCTGTCCATACATAACAGCAAATGTGGAAGAGAAATAGTGAAAATTTTTTCTGCAAAAGAGCTTGAGGTGGTGAGCTGCTGAGCTTATGTGTGTGATATAGAGAACTGCTCATTATATATGGAAAATCAGGTAGAGGAAAGAACTCCTGATAGCCACACCCAGCATGTCCAATGTCTACTTTTAGTTATTTTGAGTATTTTAAAATTTATTTTATCCTCTTTGTTGACTGTGCAGTTTTAACAAGGCATTGTGTTCTATAGAGGATGTCCTGTAGAGAACAGAGCTATGGGAAGCTGTGTGTCATGTTCAGAAAAATGCTTCCATTTTCCCAGCCATTCTTGGAATAAATGAATCATGCTCAAGGTCTTTGCCTTCACTTGTAAAACTTATGAATTATGCTGTTAAGGAAGTCAAGTAGTGATGTGGCAAACATGGTAAAAGCCCACTCCAAACAGCCAGGAGGGGTTGATTTACTTGTCTGTTTCTTTTCATAATGATTTTAAATTATGTGTTCACTTTCTATTTTCTGAGTTCAGAGAAAGTATTTTAAATACTCCTTCATGTAACATCTATCTGATCTGACATTTTGGGAAGATGCTTCAAGAGCAAAGAGTCAGATTCATGTTGAATCTGTTGTTCTTCACACCCACGCTTGCAAGTCTCCCCACATGATTTTGTATTTCTTCTTAGAAAGACATGTACAAATTTAGAGGCTGGATGTCCTTTGAAATTATGTAAGACTTGCCTCCATGCAATTGTATGAAAACTAAAATAGACAAAGCCCACCAA
Source organism: Toxostoma redivivum (assembly GCA_013397375.1). Classification (NCBI taxonomy): domain Eukaryota; kingdom Metazoa; phylum Chordata; class Aves; order Passeriformes; family Mimidae; genus Toxostoma; species Toxostoma redivivum. Next base: position 441,438 of record VXBI01001939.1, read on the forward strand.
ACCCAAAACACCCTAGAACTGAGTGAACAAAAATATTTTGGGTCGTGAGCCAGCAACTGCTTGCTGTTCTCTTGCATAGCTGTATTTGTTGGATGCAGATATAGTCTGGAGAGCCTTTTTCTAAGGTATACCCTGTAAACTTTTTCAAAGTGACTCTGGATTTGTTTTATAAAATACAGATAATTGTGTTTCAAAAATAGCACAACTCTTGCATGCTGCAGTTCAGCCACATTAGTTTAGTCAGCTGAGTACATTAGAAGTCACAGCTGTTTAGATGTACCCTTGTTCCTACAATGTTATGTCTGTGTGCATAAAATGTCACTGTTTCAAACCCATGTACATTGTTGAATGGTGAATTTGTTTTGAATATGTTTTGTAGCTGACCTTTTGTACTCATGGGTTTGAACAAGGCACATGGTGCCATGAGGGTAATATGTGAGTTTCAGAAAGTGCTCTATGTGGTCTTTGTACCTGAAGAAGTTGGGGGTAAATATTTTTTTAAAAAAAGGAAATAATGAAAATTATTTTTCTTCCACAAATTCCAAATTTGTGCTTACATTGTGGTCATAATCAAATCTGGGGAAAAGGAGGGGAATTTAAGCACATTCTTGTTACTTAAAGTAATTTCTGAAACTAGTTTGAAGGCCAATGTTTTAACCTGCATGTTTAAAATTTGGAAAACTTTTTGTATCAGAAATTTGCAGTGATGACATCAAACAGCTATAAATCTTTTTTTGAGATATAGAGTCTTGATTAACAGTAGAGGTGCCCTCTTCTGTGGATTTATGGTTAATATTTGCTAATTAAAATTGTGTACATATTCATTATACCTCTATAAAGGCTCATAGGTAGAACATTAGATCACAGAAATTACAGAAACTAGTTGTTAATATTTCTGTAGAAGAATTTTATTTGCATTCTACAATAATTGCAGGTTAGCATAGTTAGGCTCTCAGATATAACCTAATTTACATCTCAAGATTAAAATAGTAGGCTAATTATACTGCAGTAATTCTTTAACAATTCTACCTAAAATTGCCTTGTCCTGTCTAGATTTGGCCAGTAATTGCTTGGAATCAAATTGTAAATTAAAATTATGAAGTGTTTGCCTGCACAGTAGCAAAATACTGGATATCATGTCCTAAAGGAATTCTAATTGTGTTTCAAAAACAAGTTAAAGCTGCAGCTTGAAACTCCATGATGTGTATTTTCTATTATAATAGTCATGCATGAATGAGGTAATGCAAGCTGTAAGAATGAAAATACTTTCTTTCATATTACACTTAGAGTTTCAATGTTTGACCAGTTTGCCAAGAAGAAGCTAAGATGCTTGATTTTGGAAACCAGATGAAACCTCTATAAACATCCTACAATACTAGATTGTGGAAATTACACAGTGTACAAGTGTCTAAATCAGGGAGCTGGGGATGGAAGGAAAAGGAAAAAAATTATTAGCCAAAAAGTAGTTATGGCTTTGTAGAGACTGTTAACGCTTCACTTTCTTGAATTAGCTGAAGGGAACCACCAAGGACTGATTCTGTTGCCTGCTGATTTTTTTTCCTGTAGCCTCTGTGCTGTTACATTTCATCCCAGAAGACTGTGGGCTTAAAACAAAAGATCACTGAATGAAAACGAGTTTGGTCTTAAGGTTTCTGTGTTCCAATTTTCTTAGATCTCTGGTGGAAGAGGAGGATCCTCATATGAAAGTGTCTCTTGGGAGCAGCGATATGGGCGTCTCTGCCCATCTACAGTCTTCAAAGACAGGAACCACAAGATTTTTCACCAGCAATACTCACAGTTCTGTGGTATTACAGGTAATTAAATATCCTCATGCCTATATTGAGCTGTACTGAGAATTGGGCTACTCTAAACAATGTGTCTACTCAATAGATTTTATCAATCTAGTAATTCCTATAAAGCCTCAAAAACTCTCCTGTTTTTGTGCTGTCAAAGCCTACAAGCAAGCATTGCTTGGGATTTCTTTTCCTGTGAGATAAAGGTTCAACTTTTAGCATCAGCTTGGAAAAAAACCCTGGCCTTTTCCTGGGGTCATATCCCAGTCCACTCTCAAGTTCTAAGAGGTAACAATATTTCAACTCTGATGTGACAGCTATATCAAAGAAACTCGCTTAAATATCATTATTTAATTAAGGCATGTCCCCAAGACAGCAGAGCCCTGCCAGGTTTGGTGTCACGCCCTGTGCTGGGTCTGACTATGGCACTACTGTGTGGTAGAACGTCTATAGAGCCAATATTTGATTCTTGCTAGTACTGGAAAAATACCAGTTTGAAGGAAAATTTTTAATGTTTGAGCTTTTGTTTGTTCCATAGTGAACGAAGGGGGAGAATATTTCATCTGTGCTCCAGTATCCACAACTGGGCCCATGTTTGGAGGAAATCTTGCTCTAGGATGCTGCTGTGGATTATTTTTTATTGCAGTTAGATGTTATAAGTAATTCAGAGGAGATCAGATGTATAATGGGAGTTTATTTTGGAGTTTTTAGCATGTCAACTTTGGTAACAAATTTGGTAATCATAGAACCAGGTAACAGCTTTCCTTCCAGGCTTCAGACTTCCCCAGCCTGTTAGGTTGCAAACCCCTCAAATTGCTGTGGAACAGAGTCATATCTAGAATGTATATGTGACCAGAATGGGTATGTCCAAAAAAGATAGCAGTTCCTACCTGAAACAACTGCTATTGTGAAAGCTTACAAAAGAAACTCCTTCCTGAAAATAACTTAATTCTTTGAATAAAACTACTTTCTACTTTCTTTTTCCAGTGTACTTTCCATTCATACACTATATCTGGAAAATAGTGATTATTCTGCTTGTTTTCAATGAATTATAATTATTGAATATATTACAGATAATGGTTTTAAGATGATGATTTATTTCTTGGTCACTCTTTTGGACCTACAGTACACATGTACATGAAAGTAGAGAAATATTTGCATAAGGGAAATAAAAGAGATTCCTACTCTGCTCCCAGATCAAAGGGATGCTTTGCATTGTGCTTTTCCTGCAGGGTTTTGACCAGCTGCGAGTGGAAGGTTTGCTCTGTGATGTGACGCTCGTTCCTGGAGATGGTGATGAGGTGTTTCCTGTCCACAGAGCAATGATGGCTTCTGCAAGTGATTACTTCAAGGCCATGTTCACAGGTGGTGTTTTTATTAAAGCTATGTGCTGCTGTCTACAAATTGCTCTCATTCAGACACTCAGACACAAGTTCAGTGCTGTGTGTGAATGAGTCCAGGATTGCAAACAGCACTGTGGACTAAACATGTCTCTCTCTACTGTTGCATATGGGGTTTTAAAATAAAATTTTCAACTGATACTTTAATTATCTCTAAATTTATGAAATCATTTCAACCCCATCAAAATGATCATATAGATTTACCTGCATATCTATTTCAGGAGGAATGAAGGAACAAGATTTAATGTGCATAAAGCTTCATGGTGTGAACAAAATAGGCCTAAAGAAGATCATTGATTTCATTTATACTGCAAAACTTTCCCTTAACATGGACAACCTTCAGGACACTCTGGAAGCTGCCAGTTTTTTGCAGATTTTACCTGTTTTGGACTTCTGTAAAGTATTTCTTATCTCTGGGGTAAGGCTGCTTGTTTCCCATTTACAGTGTTTAAGGCTTTGGAGTCTAGTTTTGTTTTTTCTTCTGTAATGACACTGATTTATGTAATAGTCAAAGTTATGTCTAAAACTTGCCATTATTTGTAGTTTGGAATCACAGACAACAAATTCGCTTTATAGTTTCCTTGAAAAACTTGGGTCTTCTGAGCATTGTGTACAGTATGAGTTTGATACAAGTGCTTTACCACTTAAAATTCTTCCCTTACATGTGTGATATGAGATGTTTCATGTTCCCTGCATGACTGCACTCACTCTAGCATTAGTCTGCTTGCTGCATTCATTAGCTGTGCTTCAGTTACTTTATTGCTGTAGTTACAGCCCTTCCATCTCAATGGGGGTGCAGTTACCTGTTTTCTGACTCAAACACAGGATAAAAGCAATCCCCAGATAGGATTCCTCAGTGCCTTTGCTTGCCCTCCTGTCCTGCCAGCAATGAGGAGCACCTGCTCTGTGGGGCTGTAGTGGTGCAAGAGCTGTGCTGTTAAAGCAGTTCTGCATGGGGAGACCCCTGCAGTTATTTCTAATGTTTCCTGGAGGTTTTCTAATCTTGATGTTAAATGCTTATAGACCTCACTAGAACTCTGACTTTAACAGGGAGACTGGTGTTCCACAAGAATTGCAAAATTATTTGGAATTCAGCTTTTGGATTCTGGAATGAGAAATAAAGACACAGGTGTTCCTGTTGCTTTGCAAAGTACAGGCTTAGAAATGTGACCTCCCTAACTGAAAATATGTACTAGGATTTATGCAAACCAGAGGACTCCAAGCTGGTAATAACAGCAATCTGTTTCATATGATGTGTTAGAAATATTTAGGCTTGATAATGCCTTTTTGCTTTTAATTTGGAAATATTTTCTAACTGACCAGTCGTCTGTTAATGTGATAAATGTTTCATTAAGCTTAATATAATAATGATAATGTTGTGATGTTTCATTAAGCTTAAAACTCTTCAATCCTACCCCACCTATTTAATATTGCTCAGTGTTTTTTTTTTACCCTCCAAAATGATGCCTCTCCAGGTTTGACATTACTATAAATGCCAGCTTGGAAAAAGGTCTTGGTGGTGTTTTGAATCAGGTATTTGAAAAGGGCTCCCTCTGATGGGAGCTGAGCCCTGGGGACACCATGTTACCCTTTCCCCTTTCTGGGTAGGGCAGCTGCTTGCTTTTTTTTTGTTAAGGAAGGAACTTTTTTCATATTAAATCATGTTATTGTTTAAAATGCTCATTCTCTGAAAGTATGTTCACTTGTGCTGTTGACTCAGTCACTGCTTTTGTTCAGATAAGAAATATCTTTTTTTGATACTGCTTTTTCAAAGAATGAGGAAGACTTTTATTAATTATCTTAATTTTATTGGGGGTTTTTTTGGGAATACTTTCATTTAGACCGATGGCTAAGGGGACATAATGTCATTCATGGTATAGCTGTAGAGGAAGTACAAAACTGAGGTTGTTCTGTTAGCCTAGTTATGTTCTTAGCATCCTTATATAAGTAATTTTTAAATTACCTTACTTCTAAATTTGTTGAAACAGGAATTGGTGAGCAAATGAGCTTCTTTTCAAAGGAACATTTCTGTAATTCAAATGAATATTCTGAGCAAGTATTGAGCTTATTGCTACTGAAGTTATCTAGCTTGAGAGCCGAGGTAACCATTCCCAGACAAATGCATAATTGTCTTTGAATTCTCTGGGGAGTCCATTATTAAAGAGATTATAGAAGTCAGTTTATGTAAGGCATAATGTAATTGTGTACTTCATAAGAGGGTATTGGAAATATTTACGAAGAAAAACCAAAGCTTAAGGTAACAGTTTAATTTGTGTAACAAAAATAATGAGACCTTCAAAGAATATCTGTTGTAGCTGACTTTAAAGTGTTTTATTATTTCCTCTGCATTTACATCCCTCCTGTCAAGTAGCCCATTGCCTTGATTATCTTTGCTCTGCAACCAAACAGACTCTCAGAAAAACAATGGAATACTTCCTAACATGTTTTCAGTCTTACTGTCACTATTGCTTTTAAATAATTATAGCTGTACAATAGACTAGGGCTACTCTCATGTTCACATCTAACTGAGCTGTAATGTAATTAAAATTCATAAAAATGCTGCAGAAATGTTTTCAGAGTATAAGTTCTAGACACAATACTGATTTTGCAAAAGTAGCAGCAGTGTACAAAATGGAGAAAGATTAGAAACGTACCCATGTGAATTACAGCTCTTAGGAAAATCACAGGGTAATGGGGAAAGGGTTGTTACACTGTAATTAAAGAAAACATTCCCAAACATTGAAAATTAATGTCTTGGATCTACCTGCAAAAAAAAAAATTATTTCTTCTATAATTTATGCTTTTGTAATTACTAGGGAATAGTCAAATGTTGAGGGCTTAATACTTGGAAGTTGTCTTGTCAAATGAACTTGGCAATTTGAGGATGGAGCAGGTTAATCTGTTTTGTGGGAGCATGGGATTTAACCCTGGGACCAGCCACCAGAAATCTGACTTTGGACTGTAGGGGTACAATGGATTCTGTTTTGTGAGCTGGTCAAATTTCTGTGCTGCTTTTTTGGGCTTCTGTCAATGGAACCCCACAGGAAAATTGAGGTTTTCAGAAGTGTGTTTGCTCTTTTAAACTTTGACACTTTGAAGCACCACTGCATTAAATGCTTCAGAGTCTAACAGTCATTGCAACAAAACAAAGTTAGTGCCTGACTGTTCTGTGCTGTGGGTTTGAGGGCTTGGTTTTCTTGTGCTTGTTACTTTTCCCAAGCTGTTCTCCAAGGCTCTCATACTTGCAATCATTTTGCTGTGTCCAGTTTTGTAGTATTTTATAATCAGTTAAGTTTTTATGAGAGTTTGGGAAGCGGTTGCTTCAAAATTTCAAAGAATTGAGTGAAGTGCTTTCTCAAGAAAGTACTTTGGCTTTTGGTTTGGGTTTTTCAGGCTGGCATAACACGGTGCTGTGCTTGACCTTTATTTTTTGAAAAGCTTTTTAGTGTTTTCTGCAACTTCTGCTTTGTAATGAGCAATTACAATGAGTAATGTGAGTGAGCAGCTCTGCTCAGTAGTCAAAATAGGATTTATTTAAATGAAATTCTCAGCTCCTTGTGGAGCTGCATAGCTGTTTGAACATTTATGGCTTTTAGCTCTTTCCTTGTGAGTATTTTTATTAATTACTGGATACACTGTACAGTCAGTCTTATATTTTCACCTGACATTTCCATTCCTCCTGTTCACTTCAGTGCGATTTCCAGAGTAGCAGTTCCTTCTCTTCCTTGAAGAGTTCCTGATTGACTGCACACAGAACCATAGCATAAGTCAAGCTTCTAAAAAAACCAAAAAACCCCAATGACTGGGTAACTGAAGTATTTATTTAAATAACATTATTGTAGTGAACTCTGTCCAGTTTTGAATATTCAAGTAGGAGTAGCTAGAGCATTTCTTTCTGTTGAAGGATTATTTTTTGGCTCAGGATTTAAGAATCTCTAGAATATATATTTTTATTACTTTTAAGTTTTTGCAATATAATTTAGCCTGATACATTGATTATTACCTTACAGCACAGTAAAGAGGGTAATAGTAATATTGCAAGAAAGTAACCTCAAAGACAATATTTAATATCACCCTGATTTGAGGTGAGTGGTGGAATTTTAGTGAGTCAAACATAGTGCACAATTTCATAAGCATAATGGGAAGTACTTGCAATGATATATGAAAAAAACAACCCTGAGTGCAGTACAGTCCCAGTGGATTAATAAAGGCAGTATAAAGTAAATTTTCCGAGAATCAGGGGTTGACTGAAAGCTGCTGATGTCACGTTCATCAGTCATTAACAGTGTTAATTTGTCAATAAATTTCTCAAACATAAGAAGTCCAGGAACGTGCTCAGTTGCACAGACTTAGAGTGTAACATAATTATGGTAATATATAACTCAATGCACTCTGGGCACTTGATAAGTGGCAGCCAGTCAGCAGTAGCTCCAGATTCTTCACTGCATCCTGAACGTGCCAATGGTACAGAACCTGTACAGGCTTTGCTTTGATCTTTTAAGTTCAAGTGTGCCTTTCCTGTATGCAATAATATCTGCCTGCCTACTTTGATGTGGAGGAAGTGCTGCATCTCTGTAATTTGGTGCCAGTCAATGTATTCCAAAGTGATTTTTAAATGCAGTAACTATATAGCAAGATTTAAGATTTGTGGTATACTGCAAGTCAGCTGTTTAAGGTGATTTTCTGTTGCTTTATTTTGAAATACTACTTGAAAGAAATTTTAGAAGTAAGAATTTTCTGTTTCATTTACTTAATTTATGGTGTGCTGTTATTTCCATTATGCAATTAATTTATGTAAATTAAAATACCTAAAAGGAAATGTACAGAAATTAGAATCATAGAATGGCCTGGGTCAGAAGGGACCTTAAAGTTCATCCAATTCCAACACCCCTGCTGTGGACAGGGAGCTTCCACTAGACCAAGTTGCTCAGAGCCCCATCCAGCCTGGCCTTGAACACTTCAGCAATGGAGCAGCCACAACTTCTCTGGGCTGCCTGTTTGATGCTGATCCTCAAAACCAAGTCAGAGAATATTTTATAGGCTGTTGCTAGTGTGGTGGGATTATATTTTGATATAAACAATGTTGTCTGTCTTGTAATATAAAAAATTATTTCCATGTATATAAAGCACAAATATTTTCATATCCTGACAGTCTGCTGCACATTCATTTTATAGATAGGACCTGATTACATGATTAGTAGGCATTTCAGGATGTGTGAATGAAGACTTTGGAAGAACTGTAGATCTTAACTCTAGGGTAAGTTAGATCAGTTTCTAGTGAATTAAGAAAATCTCCTATTCCTGTACTCATTAGACATTTGAATTGTCTGGTATTAAAGGACAATGATCAGATTGAGTTATACAGAATTAAAATCTTCTAATCTCTGTCATGATCAGAAGGTCATTTGTAGATTTTTGAATTCTTAGCCTCCAGTTGGGTCACAGTCCTCAATCTTTATAATATTTTAAAAAATAACCATGAGATACATAAGCTTAAATCCTTCTGGCATTACAAATGTAACGAGAATCACAAAGTTGTGGAAATGGTTGACAGTGAGTAGGACTAACATGCACAGAGACTAGAACATGTGTAATTGAAGCATGGATTGGAATTTTGATTGCAAAAAAGCTGTAATTCTCAGCAAGAAGCATTTGAGGGACTTGCTGGGCTGGTACCAGAGAGCTTTCTGAAATGAACTGACTGGGTTCACTGAAAACCCACTAGAAGCTGTGCCCCATACCTGGCATGTTTCTTCCTCCCTGTGCCTTGGGTCCCAAGTGACCTTAGAAATTCAGAAGCCAAAGATATTAAAAGGTAGATGCAGCTACAGTGTAGAACAGATGAATACCAAGATACAGTGACTTGAGTACTGAGTTAAATTAGGGTGTGATCCACACCGCTAAAGCATTTAATGAGCTGAGTATTTTTAGGGGAAATCCTCCTAGGTTCATTGTTTTTTTTTAAAAAAAATATGTATAAACTAAAATCCTTACCTTTGTCTTATTTTTGACACCTATTTAATTTTGAACAGAGTCTGTAAGAACATTGTCTTGATTTATTAAAGATACATTTTTGTTTATTTTGAAGGAATGTATTCATGAGATTGAACACTGTAAATATAAGTTGTCTGAAATATGTGGCATGCAGGGGTTAGCTGTGCCATTCTCTTTGGTTTTAAGTCAATACAATTTTAATAATGTCAGAAAATGTCTAATGGTGTGACTTTTTTGTTTTGCTCTCTGTAACCTTGGGCTGATCACCTCTCTCTTGACTTTATTTTCTACATGTCTTTCTTACAAAGATGTTTTCAGAGCTTTTCAAAGATGAAGTGCTATATAACTGCTATGCCTCATCATTGTATAAGGTATTTGACATAATATATGCCATCTGCTTGTACTTGTCTCATTTCTTTCTCCAAAATAAGGAATAAATTGGGTCTCCCCTTGCAGTCATGAATATATATACTGCATTGAATATTTACTCATGTGTAAATCACCTTGAGCACTGCAAAATGCTGAAATATTGCTGATTTTACAGTATTCATTCAATTTTACATTATCATTTAGAACCAAATTAAGAAAGTATTTTGATTCCTTCTTCTGTTTACTTAATAGGTTTCGTTGGAAAACTGTGTTGAGGTTGGGCGAATTGCCAACACATACAATCTCACAGAAGTGGATAAATATGTTAATAATTTCATCCTGAAGAACTTCCCTGCATTATTAAGTACTGGTGAATTTGTGAAACTCCCCTTTGAACGTCTTGCCTTCGTGCTTTCAAGTAATAGCCTTAAGCACTGCACTGAACTTGAACTCTTCAAGGCAGCGTGTCGCTGGCTGCGCTACGAGGAGCCTCGCATGGAGTACGCTGCAAAGCTCATGAAGAACATCAGGTTCCCCCTGATGACACCCCAGGATCTTATTAACTACGTTCAGACAGTGGACTTCATGAGAACTGACAACACCTGCGTCAACTTGCTCCTGGAAGCCAGCAATTACCAGATGATGCCGTACATGCAGCCGGTGATGCAGTCGGAGCGGACGGCCATCCGCTCGGACAGCACGCACCTGGTGACCCTGGGGGGGGTGCTCAGGCAGCAGCTGGTGGTCAGCAAGGAGTTACGGATGTACGATGAGAAGGCTCACGAGTGGAAGTCCTTGGCTCCCATGGACGCGCCCAGGTACCAGCACGGCATCGCCGTCATCGGCAACTTCCTCTACGTGGTGGGGGGCCAGAGCAATTACGACACCAAGGGGAAGACGGCGGTCGACACGGTCTTCAGGTTTGATCCTCGCTACAACAAGTGGATGCAAGTGGCATCTTTAAATGAGAAAAGGACCTTCTTCCACCTAAGTGCCCTCAAAGGACATTTGTATGCAGTTGGAGGTCGGAATGCAGCGGGTGAGCTAGGTGAGTCCTCCTGGAGCCAGCCCCTTGCCTTTTGTTGGCCTGGAAATGCCCTGCTGCCCAGGGAATGGGTGGAGAGAACAAGTTCAAGTCATTGGAGTGCTGCTGCTTTCTGGAAATACTGCAAATGCAGAGAGAAATTTGTCTGGATACTATTAGAAGTTAATTTTAGAAGGGATCCCACAGAAACAAATTCTAAATACCTGTGTCTTGTGTATTAATGCATATGTCTTGGCCTTTACTACGAAACATGAAGTAAGCATATATGTCTGCCTGTGTAAGTGTGGAGGAATATAAATGCAGTTTTAAAAAGAAAAAATTAGTCATTACTTCAGCTGAGAAACAAAATCCAGTCCTAAGGGATACATGGCTCTAGCTGAAACTCACTGACTCACTGTTGAATGAACATTACATTTTAAAATACACTAATTTTCTGGAATAGTATTTGAAATGCCAAGGGTTTTTTGGTGTGTGGTTTTTTTCGTTTTAGTCTAATGAGTGTGATTAGTTTCACTCACAGATTAGTGAGATTCAGATATTCTGATGTTCTGGGCTTTTTAATTATTAAAAGTGTTATATTTCACCTATGATCTTGTGAGTATCCAGGTAACTTATTTGTATGAAAGACTGAATAACTTGGTCCTGGTGCCTCATCTTTTCCCCCCTTGCAAATGGCATTTAATTTACCTTGACCAAAAAGAAAAAATCCCAACTCAAATAGAAAAGAGCAACCAAGCAAAACAAAACAACAATAAAACAAATTAACAAAAAAACCTCTCCAAAACCCCCTAAAAAACACAAAACAAACAAAAAAAAACCAACCCCAAACAAAAACACAGAAGAAAAACCCCTCATATCAGTTTCCAGGAGTTAACAAAAATCTTCATCCATTGCATTGTGCAAAGCCATAGTGGTTAGCATTTAGTCAAGTCTGGAGTAGGAGACTCAACTGTAAATTTGTGTGTGTTTTAAAATTGAAATGTCACAGATTATGCTTGGAAGTTTAGCATAATATTGTATCTAAACCAGATGTAACATCTCATTATTTAGTTTGCTGCTTTCAGCCCAATACTCAGCTGTCCCTTGTCCCTTTGAGGCTTCTACCTCTTGCTACTAAGATTTGCTTTTCAGGAATGCACCTAAATGCATTTTTAAGTACTGTGAAAAACATTTTTAATTGAAACAATATAAAACTTGATTTCTACTGCAGTATCTGTGGCTTCTTAAAATTACTGCATCTCTGTTATTCACATACACAGGTTTAATTCATTGTCATGTTGCAAATTTTCATAGGAAACATACAATACACTGCTTCCACCATACAAAAGTGACCTGGCTTTGCTAAAAATTTAAAATCCATTCCAATGTTTGATGAAATGAGACATTTAAAAATGCCTCCTGTTCCAAAAATATGGAGATCTGCTTAGCAATAACTTGTTTTCCCTAGACAGCCATTTTCTGATGCAGATCCTGAGGTTTTCAGAATTTTTTACTACATATCACTTTATTTACCGAAAAATGCATCCTAGACAATCTCAACATCCTCTAAAAGACTTAATGTACAAACTAACATGTATTGATCTTTGAATATCAGAAAACCTGATATTTAGCTACAGTGAGCTATTTTCTAACAGTATGAATTAATAGCAGATAATCAGATTGCTGACCTTGGGCACTGCTCAATCTGAACAGAGTAGGGTTATAAGAATGTCAGTGAAAAAGTAGCAAGTCTGACAAAATCGATATGAAGTAATATTGTCACTAAGCCAGTGCAACCTGGAGTGTGAAGGAGGCTTTGAGTGCAGCGTTACCTTAAATTAGATCAAGCAGTATTGTTCTGCTGACCTCAACTCTTCTGCTTTCTTTAATTAAAATACAGAATTTATCACCTATCTAAAATTCTTTTGTAAAGATATCATTAAAATGCTGTAGCAATTTCCACAGACCTGAAAAATGCCACTGGATCACTCTGTGGGAATAGCACTTTAAATACTAAATATTGTAGCTGTCTGATGCTTTGATTTGGGGCTTCAGGTTCTTTCCTTGTTAATTGTGAGGTGAGTCATTTTCCATTTTCATATTTCTTTCATAAACCTTGACAACTGGAAGGTGCAATCCAGCTTAAACTTCCCATTCTGTTCAGAAGAGAAAAACTCTCAGGCTTTTCATAGAAGAGAAGGTCAAATGTGTGTTGGACAGATATTAAAGAAGTTGCCCTTGGGTTCAAACTCATTTCAGTCTGTTGTTAGAGAGTAAAAATCCCAAAACCTGATTTGAGCTTTCCGGAAGATTGGCTCTTATGGAAAAGGGCCAAAGGATTAAAGTTACTAAATTTTTTTTTTTTGTCCCCCCTGACATTCACAGGAATAAAAATAATACTTTTTGAGGCTTTCTATCAAACCTTCTCAAAACAGTTTTCAGATGTTTAATCTTCTGAGAACTTTGTAAATGCCACTTTCTACATCTGTAATTCTTGCATTAGTGTAATAATGAGCTGCTCTTTTACCAGTGCATGCGAAAGGTTTGGCTCACTGGACAGGATGAGTGAATTTCCATGTATGTGGTAGATGTGTTGGAATGTAGTAAATGTATCCTTTATATGTCCTGAATTATGATATTATAATTGAGATTTTTCAACCGTGTGGCAGCTTAGGGCTGTGCAGAATTAAGCTCCTGGAAGGATTGTAGATAATTCTGGTTAGTTCCCTTTCAATGTCAAGGCAGGAGAACAGCACTTGGTCATGGGGAGGAGCCCAACCAGGAGAAGGCAGGTGTGCAAAAACCAAAACTTTTTGGAAAAAGAGACAAAGGGGAAACGAAGTGTGGCTCACAAAGACACTTGTGGAGCACAGCACATTGGCAGATTGCAGCTGAACCCTGGAGGTTTTTCTCTCTTCTGACAAGTAGATTTCTGTAGCTCATTGTAAGAGTTCAGTTGTGGTGCTTGATGATGGCAGAAGCTTGTGTGTAAGTAGCAGAAAACTTGTGCATTTCAATTTTTTTCAGGCTCAGTGCAGTTGATAGGCTTGAGTAGAGTTTGGGGCTTTTATATGTGGGCTTTTCCTAAGCACTTTAGGGGATGTTGGGTTGTGACTAAACCACAGATTCATTCATCATGCTGCAATAAAGACAAAGAGAAAACTGCCAGGCCAGTTACCTGTTCTTTTAACCCTTTGCCCATCAAGTTGGAAGGTATTTATTTTCCAGCTGTCCTTTATGATATTGAATCATTCTTGTTTATGCAAAAACTTCCCTGGTGAGTGTGTGTGTGTACATATATATGTATGTATGTATATATATAAAGATATAGCTAATATATTTTAAATGTTGTTGATTGATGTGCACCAGTACCCACTTGAGCTGTTTACTGTCAGAGTAGTATTGTGAATATCAGGGCAGAGTGTGAACTAGAGGACCTCTTGTGCAGAGGCTTATTTTGGAGTGGCTCCTTGCTATGCTAGGACAAAATTAATCAGGACTATTTAACCAAGTCAGCTTAGAGTTGTACAGGAACAAGCTGTACTATAGAAATAATATAACAAAATTAAGAGCCTGGGTTTTGGGACATCACAGAGTTGCTGAGTGGTGCTGTAACAGATCTCAAGACACTTTAGAAGCTGCTGACAGAGAAGTGTTAAATATCTGTATACTCCTCAAGTAGCATCACAGATGGCACTATAAAATGAGTGCAGGCTGAACATCCCTTGGGACTGCCAAAACTTTGTGTCTTTTTGAGATTGCTTAATTCTATTAAGATGAGGCCTGTCTTCCCTGGATTATGGTAATGAACACATCAAAAGTTCTACTGTTAAACATAAATAAAGCCTGGTCTGAATCATTCATGGTGTTAGAAGAATGAATCCATCACTCTCACTTAAGTGCATTAAAGTAGCAGTTTTAGAGTGTTTTGTGAACTCTGCTCTGTCTGGAGATTTTCTAGAGATGTCTGTCTTAAATTATGAGCACCTTTAATAGCTGGAATTCTGAATATTTTTTTTCCTTTCAGTGCAGAGGAATATCTTGCTAAAAGAGAGAAGTTGAATGACCTTGCAAGGTAATAGGGAAACAAGTATGCAGATCAGTCTAACAGAAGAGAAGGATTTTTCAGCTGGAAAGTAATTAGCTTTATTTTAGAGCACAGTGGATGTGAGATTTCAGTTGGAATAGTTTGTCTGAAATAGTGTCAATACTGTATTTTAGCTGTACTAGGAATGTTTGAGACAGCTTTGAAGCCACATCGGGAAGTGACGGGTCTTGGGCTCATCCTTTCTCAGATAAATGTCTTTACAACGTGATGATAGTGGTGGTAATTCTGTATGTTTTGTCTTCTCTTGCTAAAGGGATATTTTGGCTATGGCTTCTCTCCTAAATGCAGTTTGTAGTGCAGAGTGAGATAAAACTGCCCAGTGCTGAATGTCACATTCATTTGGGTGCTGCTGGCTCTGCAGTTGCTTTGCACATCCTCTGCTCTTCCTGTCCTTGGAGTGTGTTGAAAATACAAGTTCCTCACCTTGGTGCAGAGTGGAAGCACTTTGGGAAGGGAGATGCAGTTTTTGTGGAAGCAGTAGAGCAGTGGTTTTGACACAGAAGAGCAGTGAACAGGGGGCTGGATGGGGCTGCTCTAGGGGTGGAACTGGGACAGCTGTAATTACTGCACATCAAATCGCTTTCAGGTTTTGAAATTTCTGCACATCTTTGCTTCTGATTGCTAAATAGAGCAGAGTGGAAAGGAGCTTTCCTTTTAAAAAAAGAATATTGGAATGGATGAATATGTTTACAAAAGAGAGTATGGGTTTATTTGGGGATTGGGCAAAATCTGAGTGTGATGTCAAGGTGGCACTGCACAGAAGCACAACTCACAAATTTAATTTTAGTTATCATTTGTGGAATCAGTTCTTTGTGCCTATAGCTTTTTTTGGGCAAGAGAGTGTCTCCAGCATTCACTGGATTTATGGCTAAGTCCTTGATGGGAGACAGAAGGTCTGGAGCATATCAAAGGAAAAAGAATACAACTCTTTTTACTTATTTATTTATTTATTTATTTATTTATTTATTTATTTATTTAAGAGGAGATTTCTGTCTTTATTAAGACAACCTAAACAACCAAGGCAGATCTCTTAGAGTAGACTTGGGAACTTGTCCATATATTGGGCAGATTTTTTAAATAAAAAATTTGGTACATCACCAGTACTGCGGACACACGTGGCTTTCAGTTACTTTGTATTGGTTGGTTATTTTTTTGTCCATCTTACACATCCCTGGGATGGCAGAACTGGGAGTCCTTGTGTGAAGCACTCTCACAGAACCAGATGCATTTCAAGATTTCATTACTATTTTGAAATAGTTTTAAGATTATGAAATTAATCATTTTATACATGCAAATGGACATATACAATTTGTTTAGAAAAAAAGCAGAAATTTAGTGTGTTTTGCCTTATATCATGAACTTAATGTTCTGGACTGTCACTTCTCTGCTTTTCATAAATTTGTAGTTCAGCTCCTGTGTGGGGAAAAGCTGAAGCCAACCCAGCATACTGTAACAATTTAACAACAATTTATGTGCAAAATAGATTTATTTTTCACTTCTAGCCTTAGATGATGCTGAACTGGCTGTCAAACAGTATTTCTGACATTGTAACTGGAAGCTTCTATTTTCAGTGCATGTACTTGAGCCACTAATTGCATGGATTTATGTATTATCATCCTGTTTTGCAACAATAATGAGGTTATGCAGCAACTAAAAGAGAATTCAGAAGGTCACTCTAATGTGCTCTATACTAATTTTTTCATGACTAGAGATTATTTTTGTAGTCTGAGACCATAGCTATACTCTTCCAAAATGATCCAGGGGATCTTTTTAAAATAGCTTTGGAGTTAGGATGAGGTGCTTTATAGTCACTATATATCTTACTGTCTGACGTTCTTTACTGGCCTGGTCTATAATTCTGTAATTAGGCTTAAACTAACACTAACTAGATTCTGCCTTTATAATGGCAAGTTTCTCAGATTCTAAGGGTATTTTCTCTCTTGGTTGATGTGTAATCCTGCACTGTTAAGTCACTATCACTGATTCCATAGAGCTGACTCAGATTTTCTACCCTTGATTCAACAAAAACCTTGTTCTAGAACAAGCAAAATGCCAGTTTTAAAGACAGATTTGATTTTTCTATGTATAGTTCATAAACATCCAACAGAGATTAAGCAGTCTTTAATTATTTAAAATGAGATTTGTCTTTAAGATACTTTAATTATTGACATTTGCTCTGTGCATCATAAAGTCACTATATTATGGAGTTTTTGAGGATCTTGTGCCCCTCTGATCATACTGTAGTATTCAAGCTGCCAATACCTAGAGCTTGCTCCATTATTGAATCTGCATTCTATGTGTAGTCCCTGTGCTTGTTGCACACCCTTTTCCTGCAGCCTGCATCTCTCCCATCTTACCTCAGAGAGAGGTTTCCTCTCAGGAATCCATTCTGTGCTGAATTTCTTCTTAACTTGGCACTGTCCTCTGAGATTTCTGATCTGATAAAACCCATGATCATTTCAACATTCCAACTCACAGAGAAAACTGCACAAATGGAGTTGTACATCAACACAGGCACTGCTTATTGCTTTTCCAGATTCAGGAATGTTTCTTGGCTTTTTTGGTTTCTTTTTAAGCTTGGCTTTTGTAAATTGATGTAGTGACTTGCATATGCTGTGCTGTATGTTGCCGTGCAAATCCTTAATAAAACACTGCAGTACAATAGAAAATCAGTCAGCAAGGGACAGAGTGTTCTCTCAGCAAGTTTGCTGATGGTACAACCCAGCTGGACCCAACCCTATGCAATCTGTTCTTGGTGATCCTGCTGTAGCAGAGGAATTGGACTAGATGGTTTCCAGAGGCCCTTTCCCACCCCATCTGTTCCGTGTTTCTGTGATAATGCTCAATAATTCCCTTGAGACTCCCTCAGCTGAGCAGTGTTACTTGTTGGCACTTCCTCTGTGAGTGTTTGTGCCACTGCACTGAGCTCAGCACCAAACTGCCATGCTGGTTTCAACACTTTTATGCTCTCCTTTGTCTCCAACAGCCACTGTGGAATGTTACAACCCCAGAATGAACGAGTGGAGCTACGTGGCAAAAATGAATGAACCCCACTATGGTCACGCTGGAACCGTGTATGGGGGGTTAATGTACATTTCAGGTAAATCATACCTGTGATATCTCTGTGAAACAATCCCTTATCTAACTTTTTCTGTTTCAGCAGCAGACAGTACAAATTAGTCTGTGGTTGCAAGTAGGACTGCCATGGTATCTGTAGTGATGCAGTTTCATATGAAGCCAGTCAAACAGCCCATACACTGCAGGCTCTGACAAAATTATTGCAGATAATATTATGCTTAGTTATTGAATAGCTCTGAATTTCAAAGCAGTTACTCATTTTACTAATTAGAATAAAGTTTTCTGTAGCCACATATTTAAATTTATATAGCAATATAATTAAATATAATATTGTTATAATATGTAATTGTGTATAACAGTATTAAATATTTATAACATGTATTATGCTATAATATAGCAATGTAACTAAACATACCCTCCCTATAAACTTTGAAATACATTGGAAATTTTATTACTTTAAAACACAATATTTGCCTTCATTGAGGTAATGGAAAGTGCTAAGTTCTCATGTTAATCATAGTATGTAAGTGATATCTGTACTTTCACCAGTTTTTTATTTGGAATGTGCTTGGTCCTGTATGTCACTGAGGTTGTAGTTTCATTATATTTTTTTTCCAAATGGGTTGTCTGAAAATCTGCTCTTAGCTCAATTTTTACAAAAGATTCAATCTGTCTGTCAGTGATCATTGCAGAGATCACAGGCCTGTATTCTCCTACTGAAATTTTAAAGGATGTCCTCTTAAGAACTAAGCTGAGATTGAGGGCAGAAGGTGGGACAAGGTTTCTTAGCTGACAAGAACTGGTGGGGAGATGTGCTGGAGCAGCTTCATTTAGAGGCCCTTGTGCCAGTAGACAAGGAGAAATTTGTTTTAGAATTCACTGTAATGTACCGATGCTTATTTTTCTATGAGCAAGTCCATTGAGCTCCTAATTGCTGTGCTGTTGCCAGTTGTATTTTGCCCATTTTGCTTGTTTTACTGCAGGTGCCACATACATATGCTACCTGCTGTGTTTTTTTTCATGTAGATACCACAGATTTTCCTTTTCCTTCTGTCCCGAAGCCTCTTAATGCTTTTGCAGGGAGCTATGGAGAAGGTAAATGTAGAGGGAATCATAGGTAACTATTAACTGCAGAATATTTGAAAGTGTGTCCTCTCTCTATTCGCTTGATGAAAAAGGTTTTCTGATTAAAATTCTACTATGTGATACTTAAACCACAGTGGCACAGTATCAAAATTTGAAAGGGAAATGGATTCTTGATGGTGAGAAACAAGACTAGCAAACTGAATGAATGTAGGCAAAGAAATAATTTTGCAAAATGGAAGCATAGATAACAGTTTTTTGTTCTTTTAATCTGCCAGTATAAATTGTGTAATGAGGTGCAGTGTGAGACATGGCTTCTGTCCATACCCCCATTAAAGGAACAAATGGCATTTGAAATGGAGTACTTCTGTGATAGTAATCTAAGCTAGAGCGAAGTAGTTTTAAGGAAGATGGAATTATTTCAGTAAAATGGACTTTTTTGTTATTTAATGTTTATTTGGATGAGCACTATTCTAATAAGTGTCTTCTTTCTTTAGGGGGAATTACCCATGACACTTTCCAAAAGGAACTCATGTGTTTTGACCCTGACACAGACAAATGGACTCAGAAAGCTCCGATGACAACAGTCAGAGGTCTGCATTGCATGTGTACTGTAGGAGACAAGCTGTATGTTATTGGTGGAAATCACTTTAGAGGAACAAGTGATTATGATGATGTTCTAAGCTGTGAATATTACTCACCAACTCTAGACCAGTGGACTCCAATTGCCGCCATGTTACGTGGGCAAAGTGATGTTGGGGTTGCTGTCTTTGAAAATAAAATCTATGTTGTTGGAGGATATTCTTGGAATAACCGGTGTATGGTGGAAATAGTTCAGAAGTATGATCCAGAAAAAGATGAGTGGCATAAAGTGTTTGACCTTCCAGAATCCCTTGGTGGCATCCGAGCCTGCACTCTCACTGTTTTCCCTCCGGAGGACAATACAGGGTCACCGTCTAGAGAGTCTCCTCTTTCAGCACCTTAGAACCAGCCCTTGACTCACAATGTTGTAGTAACACCTCTGCACTGCATCGTCGGGTCTATTGTTTTTCTTCAGTAGTTTCTGTTAGGCTTAGCCTACAGCATTTCATACAATTACTGGAAAAAAGAAAAGACTATGACATTATTCGTGCTGTTTGGCCTAGAATGTCTCTCAAGTGGTTAACAAAAAAAAGATGTACTTGCCCGAGCCAAATGTTTAACAAATGAGAGGGTATTGTCTATAAAATGTATGAACTAGGTACGTTATAAATGTTGTATGTTGGGTGTGAGGTACCTTATAGCTTACATTTGGGAGCCCAGTGAGTCAAATTTGTATTGAACATGTCACTAAATTTCATTTGAAATCCTTTTTCCTTTCATTTTTGACTGCAGATTACAAGGGTAGGTAGACCACATCTATGTGAACATTCTGAAGGTTGCCAAGGGGCCTGAGCTACCTCCCTCTTACACAGAGTATTTTTGACATATCTGTTTACCCACCTGACTTTGTGGGTGCTTTCAGAGCATATGAAGTTTCTTAGGCAGAGGGAAGAAATAAAATAATTTTAAAATATTAGCACTGTACAGGAGCAGACCTTGTAGAGGCCAGGAGTTTTTTATTACATATATCAAATGTTTTTCCTGAGTCAATTGAATGATGCTTCAAACAAAACATCCTAAACATTTGTGGTTTTTAATTTGTTTTTTTTTTTTTTTTTTTTTCAGGAATTGGCTTCCACTTGCATGGGAGCACACACTATTAACAATGAGAATTCAGTGCAGTTGTGTATTCTGTTGTATGGCTGTACTGAATATGGGTAGTTAAGGGCTAGAAACAGTAACTTAAGCCACTGAGTTTGACCAAATTGTTCCATCCAATCAAATTGAATCTACCTTTTCTCCTTTGCTATTGAGATAACTTGCATAATGTGTCCTCTGTATAGTCTCAGTTAATAAGGTTATTTAGCACAAAGTGCAGCTTCAGTAAGAGAGCTGCTATTGCTCAGTGAACCTGGACTACCACGTTTTACCCTCTTTTGTTCAATAAAACTTTTAACTGCAGTTACCCAGTCTAAGCTACCTCATTAATGTATTTGGTTTTCTTCCTCTGCCTCACTGTCTCCAGGATACGCATTACGTATATCCATGCGGGTAGATGAATTTGCTAGGAAACCAATGCAGAAGTGATCATGAATGGGTACTTTTGACCTACTTTTAAGAAACTATTTTGGTCTGATGCGTTCATTTTATTGTTAGGGACTGATGAAAAAAACAGTCCTAATGTTTTTTTCCTTGGAGAACTGCTTATGTGTGCAGCTGTGCAAATTCACAGGTATCTTTACCTGCTCCAAAATCCAGTGCCCTGCTGACAAACTGCAGCTCTGATTATGCCACTGTGCTTGTTCTGAACTTCCCATCATGTTACAAGTCATTTTGCTAATGAATGCAGTCACAGGGGCATCCTCTGGGGAAAACTGTTTAAAACAGCTTATTGTGTTATCTATTAATAATAACCAAGTAAAGCTTAATAGCCTTTTGTTGGGAGTTTACTATTTGTGTTTTTTCCCTGCTTGATGCAGCAGGATTACTGTGGTGTCAGTTTTGGAAGTTCTGATATTTATTCTTTGTGCAATTTGCTAATAATGGTCACTACTTAAATCTAGCTTTAGGTTTCATAACTGTTTTGGTTTAAATCAAAAGCAATTCTTCCTCTTTAAAAAATTGTAGTCTCAATTCCATTGAGACTGTCAAGGTTGTTGCAGGTGGAATAGTGGCACCAGTGGATACTCCTGGAAACTGGTCACTGAAGATAAATTGACTCATCACCCTAGGAATTATTATAAGCATCTTCTTATGCTGTGTAAAGCACTGGATAGAGAAATGTTGCTCTGTCGTTTAAGGATTTGTCAGTCATTTAAGTGTCACGTGCTACTAATTTTTTTTTCCAGCTCAAAGACCAGATTTTAGACCCTGCTTGAGTTTAAATCCCCCAAAATCCATATTCAGTGTCTCTTATTAATTAAACTGAAAAGTACTTGAAGGAGTTGCAATTCCTTTAGGGTAATGTAAATATATCCTGCTCTTTGTATGCTGGGGATGAGGGACACAATGTTTAAAAGGTGGGTATCTTCACTGGTATTCTCTGTTTAGAAGCAGCTTAACATGGGTTCTGATCATTCTGAGGTGGCTTAAAGCCAGGATGTCAGTTTTGTGTCTGAGCCTTGAATAGCCAGGAGCCTGGTATATGGCCAAAATGTTGAGGTTTTTTGTTTTGGTTTGGTTTTTTTAAGTGACTCATTATCTACTATATGTAAAGTGGAAGAATTATTTTTGAACATTTTGTCATCAGTGGATTAAATGTAGTGCTTCAATCAAATTAATCTTTGGTTTTTTTTTTTTTGGTTTTTTTTTTTTTTTCGTAATCTCCCTCTGGATTAAAGTGTTTATAATGACATTAGTTAACATTTACTCACTAGGATTGAAAAGCAAACATCAAAGACTTGTCCAAAACTGCAAACTGGTTTCTTCTGTAATGTTGTATAAAATGACTTGATATTCACTCTGTCTTTCTTAACCATAGCTTAAGTACTCCTTTCCATCTCTGAATCCACAGCTGTAGGTATACACATGGATACAGCAAATGCACATCTCCATTTCCAGTCAGGCTGCCTCTTCAGAAATATTGGATTCTCTCATGTTGCAGTTGTAGTACCTAAATCAGAAGAGCATCTGGATAAAAAGCAATTATAGCCATTGGACTTGAATGAAATTAAGACTACATGGTGTGCCAGCTGGGAGAGCCATGGGCGCTGGCTGCCCTCTCCCAGTGATGCAGACACACACTGCAAAATTAATTCAGACTTTGCTTTTTTGGTACCCAATGAGCAGCAAATGCCAAAAGTGCTCACTTCCATATATAATTTGCCCAAAGTCCCATCTGATGTCCCTGCAAAACCTAGCACTGACTCCAGACATCTGAGATGACATTTCCCTTGTTCTGTGTTTTGAGGTAGGACAAGAACAGTGGGGAAGAAGACCTGGGAAAATCCAGGTTATGCGAAGTTTCTTTGCTCTGTTTGCATCAGAGAATTGATAATCTGCAAATAGCCATTTTTCTGTGATTCCTCTCCCTTTAGAAAGTTGATAAATGTATTCATAATTCAGTTTGTGCAATCCTGGAAATATATAAGCATTTTCAGCTAGTGAAAGCATGTGCATGTTGCAGGAGTAATGTGTATCCTGTTTCCTCCTGGCTTGCACCTTAGGCGGTGTGTGAAGGGTTGTGTGCAGTAATTACCCAGAGATCTGGAGGGAGAGTCAGGCTCTCATGTGGCACTTTATGCTTTCCATGCTCTGTGAAAGTGTTCTTTACTTGCACACCATATGTAGCTTATCGGGTATGTTTTCTTTTGTATTTTAGTTTAAATGTGAATAATGATTCTTTGTGCTCAAATGTGGTCAGAAAAAAAGTCTTAAAGGGCAGAGTTATACTTTGCTTAATTGATCGAGTTTTTATTCCCGTGAGTATTGCAGGACCCATTCAGCTGTGAAAAGGTGATTGCAGTTTGAGAGCAAGCCAGGAAATCCAGGCTTTCCTGCCTGTCCCCTGTTCACATATTCTTGTTGCCAGTCTTTTACAGGTCATTAAGTGAACTTTTCTCCTTGGCTCCATATTCTGATGTGCAGCTCTGCTGGACCTGCTGACTACCCACTCTGGGGAAAACGTGCTGTGAAAACCTGTGTTTTCACAACCTGTCTCACTGAAACAACATGGCTTGTTTTTCTTCAGGAATTCCACCAGCAGTGACACACAGGAGTCCTCTGGAGTTCTTTAATGACCTGGTGATTTGTTTAGAGACATAGCCCAGATAGCCTGGGAGTGGTGCTACAGCAGGAGCCATAAGTGACAGACATTCCTGAGGGGATGGTCTCCTACTATATATATTACTTTGGCTCAAGTGCTGGTTTTTTCCCCCATCTTTGGGAGTATTTATTGCTGCTGTTTGAGTTTTTAACTTTTTATTAATGAAATGAGTAATGCCTCTCTGAGTCTGCAGTGGGAGCTAAAGGGTTCAGGTGGCTCTTTTAGAGCTTCACGCTGTCAGGCTATCCACATGGTTATTAAACCCTTTCTATTTGGAGCCCTGTTCCCTGAGTGTTTAGGAGAAATCATTTTGCAATGTGAAGAGATCTCAGATGAAAATGTGTTTGAGACTGGAACAGAAATGCATACTGTTTTAGAAATTTTTTTGTCATGATTTAGAGGTTAGCTTGGACTTTGAGCTCTCACAGACTGAATAGGGAGTGATATATACATTTTTATTTTTTTTTAATAACTTATAGTTGGCTTAAGTGAGTCAAAGCTCAGTTGTTTGTACCTGCTTGCACTCTTGGCTGGCCTGTTGCTGTATTCTCCCTCAGACCACAGTATTCTGTGCTGTCTGGCATCTGTTTCCTTGTGTAAGAGCACCTCCTGTCTTCCCTACTGCCTTTTGATTGAGTTCCAAAATAAATCTGAGCTTGGATTCTTACATCTAAAGTACCTGGGGAGCTAAAGACCATGTGGAGCTGTGGATTGAGGGCCATGGCTTTGACATTTAATTCCTCACCAGCCCCTCACTGCTTTGCAAGGTGTTCCCAAACCCAGCTAAAATCTGTGTGCAGGAGGCAAATCTCTCAGGCTGAAAATTATAGTAACCTGGGCATCTAAAGACCACAAGAGTATCCTCATCCCCTTTGCAAGGAGAATTGTGCAGATGAGCTGCTGAGTACTCTGGAGAGGGCAGACCAGGAACTCCTTGGATAACCACACTTTTTGTTGGCCTTTGATTCTGCTCTTTCTTCTGTGCCCAGATGGAGATCGTGGGAGGGAAGGTCAGGGTTGGGTCACACTTTCCAGCACTCAGTAGAGAGCAAGTTTGTTTATTCTCATCTGTCTGCATAACACTGCAGGAAAAAGAACTGTAGGACCATTTCAGATTTTAATCATTGTTTCACGGACCAGTACTCATTAATAAAGGAAAAATTAGTCTGTTTTAACCTGTGTTCCTTATAACCAGTATTGTTCCAAAATACTTGGCTTCTATTGCATTAACAACTTTACCTTTACCTCCCTTGTTCAACATTACTGTAAAAAAAATTGCTTGGTTTCAATTGTTTTTCATTGCTTGTAACCTTTTCTTAGAAACATGGAAATAATTTTCCTTACATGTTTTATGCACCTAAATAAACACACCACTGATCACCTGAGTCCCCTCCCCATGTTTCTTGCTCAGTGCCTGCCAGTGTATCTTTCCTTATTTTTACCCAAACGTTTGACAGCTGTCAATAAATACCATCACAGTCATAAAATTCCTGCTGATGGGTGCTGCATTGTTAGCTGGGGTAAAGAGGGGACAGCTCTTTTCTTAAACACTTCTGGAGAAAAATTCCTTTGAGGAACAGGCCTGCCCTGTTCAATACATTTAAATGCAGATTGTTTTGGCCTGTGCTTGTTAACTTTAGCTTTGAATATTTGTCTCTCAGATATGTAATTGCAATGAGTGCCTACAGTACAGTGCACTGAACTGAGTGTGTGTTCCCTGCTCCTATGTGGGCTGCTGAGGTTTCCTTGGCCCCTGCCTGTGAGGTTCCCTTCCTACCCAGAAAGACTCATTGGGACTGATGTTCTTCCATCTTCAGGGGAACAACCTTGTGTGTCTAAAGAAGCTCTACCAGGGTCAGGAGCAGGGAACTTGGAAGGAAAATCAAAGCAGTTTCCTAATTGCAATTAAAGCACAGCCCAAGTTTCCAGAAAGGGAAAAGAGAGCTGCTGTCCCTAAGGCATGTTTTGTCAGGAGTTGAGGATATTAGCAATGAAAGGATTGTTGCTGTAAATAAAGACAATAAAATAAATCCCTACATCTGTCCCCAAAACAGAGAGAGATTGCTTCTGTTGATATACCACACTATTAATATTTGACTTTGTGTGTATACAGGCTGTCTCAAATGTTCATATCACATAAGTGATGCCCTAGTTCCCATAAGTCACACTGTTTTCTATCTAGTCAATTCTGAATAATGTTTTAACATTACATAAAATATTAGAGGATACACTTTTCTGGTTTTTTTTCCTAATCCTTTTAAAAAGAGATTTTATGTATCTAGTTATTTCAGCATTACTGTATTTAGTCAACCCCAGGAACCATGACATGTCAGGTTTTGGTTCATCATTCAGGTCTTTTTGGGTTTCTGCATCTCCTTTTCATTTTACAGAGTTTTAAGGAGGAGATGTTTCTTCCTGTGGCAAGAAGAAACAAAAAAAAAGGAAACATTAGATGCAACTGAATAATAGTGTCTGCTGTCAGCAGCTCTGCCATTTGGGACAATTTTATGATTTAAAATCCTGTCAAATTTATCTTGTGTAATAACCCAGGAGGTTTCCATTTGGCCTGCAGTGACACAGTGCTGGGAAAGTAAAAACCAAACATCTTTGCATTATTCCCTGCTCTGTGACTTTTGTCTTACAGCATGGAATAACAATGGGTACTCGCCTGCACCAAGGCACTGGAGCCTCAAATCCCATCCTGCTCCTGTCGGGGGATGGGTCCAGCCCCCACTGTGCCAGAGCTGCCCAGAGCCCGGGGCCATTTGTGGCCACTTCTGTCCCAGCTGGGCTCCAGCCCATGCCTCTGGGAGGCTGAAGGGATGGAGTGTGACTTTGGAAGGCAGGTGCTGCTGTGCCCCTCTGAGCAGGAACCAGCAGGGCTCCACTGTGGACAACAGAGCCATAAAAATATCTTCATCTACCTGCATGGAGGAAGGATTTTCTCTTTTGTCTGTTCATCAGAATACTTTGAATTTTGGCTCCCCAAAACATAGGACAAATTTGAGCTGCAATCATTGCATGTAGAGGTCTCTAAGAGCATGTCTGAGTGATCTCACCTAGTTTTAGCACTCATCAGCCACTGATTTTGGAGAGAGTGGGGATTTCTTTCCCCCCTGCCCCCAATTTTCTGCAAAGGCCTTAAATATTTCTCAGACATTTTGTGAGTCTGATTCCAAGCAGGCTGGGCCATGCAGAGGTTTAAGTAGTTAGGGACATGACTGAGACCTCTTCATGTCACCAAGGATGTGTCCTGTACTTAGGGCTGCTGATGAGAAAAAAGCTGTGACCTCATTTGTTTTCCCTATCCTTACTTTCACCCCAGAGAAAACCCATCCTCATTGTAAACCAGCATTTTCATTAGACCAGGCATCAGACTGGGGGTTTTAAAAGATGCCTCACATTCTTCATCTCTCTCTTAATTTTTGCTGTTTTTTCAAAATTAAAATGAATTGTTTTGTCGTATCGTGGAATGAGAGACCAATGCCATTCAATAAACAGCGCAGCTTGGAACTTAGGGTTACAGCAGAAGCTATGCTTCTTAAAGAATCACATTTCATTTTCCTCTTCCATATTTATACACTTATAAATGTGGACTTTCTGGAATTTAGATAATTTGATAGAGATGGCAAGTGCCATATGGTCTTCAGGAGGAATTCCAGCTTCATTAACAGTTCACTGGCTGAAAGGAATAGCAGTTAGCCTCTCATGAAGTCTAAAGTCAGCTTGTCAATTAGCAAACAAACTAAAAATTGCTGGAGTTTCTTTTTACAGAAGCCTCTGCTCTGAGCCTTCTCCCTATACCCCACATAGAGGTGACTTTGCAGCATGGCACCATTACACCCTGTGTTCATTGTTACTGCTTTACTACTGGAAATGGGTCAGGATTAAGCAGAAGAATCTCAGTGTATTGCTAAATCTTATGGGCACAGTGCTGGGAGTGGAGAGAGTGACCTGCTAGAAGAAGCCCTGAATGTTGTAGCTGGTGGGCAAAACCAGTGCCCTGAGAGCAGGAGTGCCATGAACCTTCAGGGAGAGGTGATTTCCAGTAGGGTGGGTCCTCAGCTTCCCCATAACCAGCACTGCCACTTGTTCAGGTTCTGGATGGGGATGTGGGGAGAGCAGGGCTGGAGTCTGAGAGGGGCACCGATGGGCTGGGTCTTGATCAGAGGGTATGATGCATCTTTATTTTCCTAGTTCCATTTGCTGAAGGAAGATCTTTCTCTTCCCTGTTTCTCTTCTAAGCCACCTGGGAAGCCTGCATTCTCTACACATAAAATGGGAACAAATAATTTATTATACTCTGAAGTTGGTTAACAGCTAAGTTTTGAAAGACTTGTTTTCTCCAACTGTTTATTGATATTACTTATGTTTTTTTCTCAAAAGCCCTAGCATCTTGTGATCTACCTGAAGAAGGATGAGGGGGTCAGGGGACATTTTTGATGGCAACAGCAAAGACTGTACTGTCAAGTGGCTGTATTGGCCACCTACAGAAGGCACAGGAAAACCTCATGACCACTTTATTTTATGAAAACAGCTCTTGAACTGCTGCAAGTAACTGGGTTCATCACAAGAGTAAGTGAATGAAAGTCTGCTGTGATCAAGTATCTAGTGCAGGCTGCCCCTCCTGACTCTGAACTCATCCCTGTTGGTTAATGCCTCTGCAAAATTCTGTGCATGGCTTCTGTGATGGGACCATCAGCCCCTGAACCAGCCTGTGCTGCTCTTGCTGAGGGTGGGATGAAGGTGAGCATCCCCTTGTTCAACTTCTAGTTTCTACTCTCTAACTGTGGACTTTATCCATGTGATTTGACAGCCTTCAGTGAAAACACTTCACCAGAGTAGTAAGTAAAGCCATCTGCTGAGGCTTGTGACCCCACTGTCTGCAGATCCTGGACAGCACATTCTCAGATGTGTGGTACTGAAGGGTGGATATTGAATAGCCTAGTATGCCTTTCAAAACTGAGGAGTAATATTTTGGAAAGACCCTGTCAAATGACTGTAAAGTAGCTACTTCTCTGGATGTGTTACCTATTGCTTGATTGGGGGGGAGGATTTTTATTAAAGCATTGTAATGCAAAGACCCTGGCAAGAGAGACCCCAGATATCTGAATTTGCCAACAACAGAAGTGCTTGTTTGGGTTTGTTAGACAGCTCCTCAGTTTTCTCTTTGCCCTCCCAATCCTGACCCCTTTTCTTGGAAAACACACAGATGACTCCATGTCTGACAGCTCTGAATACTGGAGGGGTTTCCCTACAGGCAGCTCTGCTCCTGCAGGTCAGAGCAGCTATGGGACTCTGGTCCTGTTCCCATAGCACTGCTGAGGTGGCACCAAGGACAAGGTCACAGCACACAAGCAGAACTTCAAAAAATATTTTAGTAACTCTGCTAATGATAGTGGAACTGAGCTGGAAATGTTCTTGTCTGAAAGAGCTGGGCTGCAGAAAGCCACCTACTTTTTTTCTATAATTAAACAGAAACTGGGTTTGCTCCTAAGTGCATCCCGTTTTGAAACCAACCCTTATGTGGACTTGCAGGGGTTAATGCCCATCTCCACTGTCAGATGGAACCTTCCAGGGCTGGCAGGGATGATGGAGCGTGCAGAGGAGCTCGCAGGCCCCTTGCGTGTTGTCTGCTGTGCTGTCTGCTCTGTATTTAGGCTGTCTTGTCTTGCTAATCACATCACATCTGTCAGCTCTCTGTGGCTAGAAACAAATTGTAAACAAGATGTCAAGGTGGAGTGGGATGAATTGTTTTAAAAAAGGGACCAAAAAATCAAACCATCTTGAATGACTAAAAAAATAATGGGTAAATAGCAGCTGAATGTTCCTTTTTGAAATTATTTTTAGTGCATGTTTTATCATAGCTAATGATTTATACATTAACATTTGGTTGTAAAGATGTGCACCACAGTGGCAAATCTAAAGCAATTTCATCCCTTCTCCTTTTCAAGGCCTGTAGCAGGTACTTTACCTTTTTTCCACCATTAAGACACTGGAAAGGGCTGCAGCAGCTTAGCAGCAACTTTTTCTTGCAAACAGTACAACCTCACCAACCAACAGCAGCATTTGCCCTGTTCACACCTCGCAGAATGTCTGGTATTTCTGTCCTTGATTTACCAGGTTTGCCCAGGTTAGCAGGACTCTGGTAATGTGATCACAGACAATATAAGAGAGAATATGTCCTGTATGCACACAGGAAAGATTTACAGTTTACTTATTCAGTAGAAGTTATTTTGGTTACTAACTAGAACTAATTTTATTTACTTCTCAGAATTTCTATCACAAATAATTGTGTGTTCTCAGCTGAAAAAAATGATGAACAGGAAGGATGTAAGAGAGGAACTGTTTTTCCTCAGTTGAAGAAGATGCAATGTTAAATACTCAGATGCTATGGTTTATGTTCATTTAAGGTCCATTTTCCTTCCAGCTCCAGTGAATGATGTGGAACCAGGTGAAATGTTTGTGTGTGGGTCACAGATCAGATTTATATGTCTTGATGGAAAGTTATTTCAAATAATTTAGGCTTAGAAAACAAATCCGGAGTATGTTTCCAGCATTACTATAGGCATGTGAACAAGTTTTGATTGTGGCCATCACCAAGTAGGGAGTGAACAATTTCCATCAAAACAATTTGATAAAATTACAGGTAAAATGAGTTTTAGGAAAGCTACAGTGATTTTTAAAGAAATATTAGGAAAAATAATGCTTATCTTTCTGCCTGTTTGGAAGGTTCTTAGGGTT
This sequence comes from Toxostoma redivivum, assembly GCA_013397375.1. NCBI lineage: Eukaryota > Metazoa > Chordata > Aves > Passeriformes > Mimidae > Toxostoma > Toxostoma redivivum. Next base: position 471,877 of record VXBI01001939.1, read on the forward strand.
TTGCTGCTTAATAATGGTGAAGGCCAGGGAAGCGCTCAGATCTTTAAGTGCCCTTTGGCAAAGCTGCTGGTACCCGAGAGCTTCATTCGCCTCTCAGGAACAGCTTCCTCCAGGCAGGCTCTGCTTCCAGCTGTGACAGGGGCTGGATTCAGCAATTTTGGGTTGCCTCTGATATTACCAGCTGCTCCTCGCTGCGCTGTGCTTTTGGATTGGGTGATGGACAGGGAAGGAGACAGGGAGATCCTGACCAGCCCTGTGACCAGGATGCTCATGGGAAATGCTTAGTATGGTCTTAAGAATTTCCAGTTGTTTGCTTTAACACTTCCTTAAACATACTTTTTTTAGCAAATTGAGCCTTTATGTGGAAGGGCAACACAGGGCTCATGCTGCATCTCACAGGCTGGAGAACTTCTGTAGGAGTGACGTGCATGGAAAAATTCAACAAGAAAATATCTGTAATTCAGGGCCATCACAATTCTTCATTGTGATGAAGAGATTGGAAAGCTGTGACTTAAACAAGAGCTGAGCCTGACTCAGGTGTAGAGCTCTTCAGCAAGGTGGTGATTCCAGGTGGCACAACCCTGCCAGGTCAGTGCAGCTCCTGTCAAGGACCTCCAGGATGTGCCATAAAGGGAATAAAAGAGTGTAGCTGTGGGAATGATGCATGGTCTGAGCACAGGGAGGGGTAGAGGCTAATATATACCTGCACAAGATTATTGCTGGGTTTTGCGTGTAGTGGTCTGGTGGTTCTTTTGTATTCTCACAAGAAAATAACTGATTACTCGGTCTGTTTTTACCCCTCAGAAAGGCAGAAAGCCATTGTTTAGTTACTTTGATGTATTTTTCATGTATACTAGTCTGTGCTGTTGTATTAAATAAGAGTAACCACGATTTGCTAATGAGAATCACTGTATTCCCAGGGACAAACCAAGAGTATTTTTAGCAAGGGGATAGATTAATGAGGTCACCGAGAGGATATGTGGTTGAATTAACTATTGCTATTTAATATACAGACATTTTGAAAAGGATTAGACATTGTAAATCCAGTGGCCTTCCCAAGTAGGATAACTATCACTTTGAAATTATATTTAATTGTCCACTCTTGACTTTTATGTCATTTAGTGTGTCTAGCCATGCTATTAGTGACTTACGTCAGGAAAGGCCTGCTGTGACCTTACAATACACAAACCTCTAGACAGTTCCACTTTATCCTTCTCTCTGGGCAGTCTGTTGTTCAGAAATAAAGGCTTGGCATAAAGGAAAATAAAATTTAGCTGTACCAGTGGGGGAGGGAAATCAAAGGCTATTTTTATGTGTAGAATAGCCCTTGAGGCTACAGAATAGTCCTTGAGGCTGATGGTTCTGGAATACCGGGATGTGTCTGATGGCCTGGAGCCCCCTGAGCTCAGGATCCAACCTATCTCAGACAAGATTCTGAAGCTGCCATTGTAGAAATGAACCTGCTTTAAGGCCAAGAGATTTCTGGGGAAAAAGAAAGAAACTAGGAATGGGGATTAAAATACTTTCTTAAAAAAACTAAACCCAGAGGTTTAGCAGTAACTGCAAAATGGGTTAATTCCCAATTGGAGTTGCTTCTCACTAAGCATCTGATGGCGTGAGAGCTGACACACAGCGCTCCCATCGAACTGCACTAAATGAACTCCTGATGGCTTTTCTCCTCCAGCAGGATTAAAGCTGTCTCCCCCAAATTAAAGCTGTCTTTTTTCATGTAAGGAGTGCAGCAGCAGAACTTGCTGGCGTGGTGAGCAAGCTGATCAGACGACTAATGACCCTTGGGCATGGAAGTGATTCTTAAGGGCTGGTTGCAAATGCTCAGTGGTGATGAGTGCATCTACCTACAGCAGAAGGACCACCAGAGCCCTGGAGCACCATGGCCCAGCATTCCAGAGAGTGAGGCCCCAGGACCTCAGCTGTCCCTGGCAGGAACAACTCTGTTCCTCTGAGACCCCAGTCCTGGGGAAGAGGTCGCAATTAAAGCACCCATCCCTGTCCATGGGGAGCAAGAGTCCCAGCTCTGGGAGAAAGGGAAACGTGAAGATCACTGGCACGGCAGACTCAAGGCAGCAATCCACCACACCTGCCAAAGTGAGGGGCACAAGCAAAGGGAGCAAAGTCACCAGGAGCATGAGTTTTAAATAACACCAATATGTTCTCAGCATGAGAGATCGTTTTATGTAATTGCTCTGGGGCTTTGGTGGTCCTTTTGCTTAAGGTGGATGCACTTGTAATTGCTAATCAATTGGTAAATACCGGTACTATGATTTTTTTTTGTGTGGGCACCGGCACAGGCTGCTCCTCTGCAGCTGCTGACTTGGATGGAGCCTGGGACTTCAGCAGGAAAAATGATGAAAGGACCTGCACTGCCCAAGCTGCTCTTCAGGTAGCTCATGGCTACACATTAAATCATGAAAATCCCAGCAAGCTGCCAGCTGAAGCAATGCCTGTGGGATCTCTGGGGGGGAAGTGCCATGATCAGTCATTCATCACTGCATAGGGTTCTGCTAAGATAATTTTAATTCTCCTTCTTCAGGTGAGAAGACCAGAGATCGTGAGAAGGATGGTGTGAGCCAGGTCACCTGCTGCCTGCAGCAGGGAGAGAGGAAGAGCTGACCCAGCTGAGCTGCTCCACAGTGGGAGGCAAGACTGAGTCTGCCTTGGTGGGAAGGAAAAAACAGAATATGTTAGAAATCTAAAAACGTGAAGGGAAAAAGAGATCAGTAACAAGAAAAGAAGAAAGAGAGCATTCAACAAAAGGGAAAGATGTGCAGGAGAAAAGGTTCTTTGATACCTTTCCAAGAATGTCCCAGGTGATGGACACACCAGGCAGCATGCCCTCTGCCCTTGGATGCTCCCCCTCTGGCACAGCACCAGCTCCCAAATCATGCTTTGCAGAGCCTCAGTGGTCTGGAATTTCTGATCTGTGTGTTGGTAATACTAGGGAGGACAACCACTGTGGGCACACAGTGGGCAGGCTGCACCTTCCTAGTACTGGAACTGGGAGCAGAGCTGAGCCCTCTGGTTTGCTCTGGTCTCTGCACTTGCCGTGGTTGTGAACCTCAAACCTCAGGTCACAGTGATATTGTCACAGGCAACAAAAAGTGGTAATAAAGAAAATAAATCAATGTCAAAATCCATGGTTCTAATTACTTATATGTGGCATGGCACCCTAGAATTGTAATTTCCAATTTCATTTTCTCTGGCTGATTGCAGACATGAATTCATTCAAGTAGCAAGGAAGGAATTAAGTGTTAATTTTATAAAAAGGGAAGGCTACTAAGGATTTAAATTAGATTTTTAAATTAAACATAAGCCTGTAAAAAGTCCTCTTCAGTGTTCCCAGCCTCTGTTGTAGATAATTCCCTACAGGAATAAAACAAAATGGTATCAAGTGTCTGGCAAAGGGCCAAGGCACTACCCCCGTGCAGCAGGACAGGAGACAGCCTGAGCTGGGAGCATCTGGAAGTGCTGGCAGGAGTAGGTGGGTTCAAAGTATGGCCTGGGCTGAGCATCATCCTCCACCAGGGCTGTACTTGGCAGTGAGGTATTGAGGCTGGCATATCAAGTTTTAAATGGGGCTTTAAAAATCCTGTCTCTAATGGAGCTCCCGATCGTGCTCCATAATTAAAGATCGCAGTCCCGGTGGCTCTGCCGGTGGAGAGGGAGGCAGACCCCGAGTGCCTCTGCTCACTGCCCTCTTATCTTCCTGGCGTGGCTGAGAAGGCTTCAGAGACCTGTCACAGTGCAGATAAGGACAGAAGCAAATTAAGATTTAGGAATTTCTTCTGGGACCTTCCTAGGCAAAAAGAGGTTTTTAATTGGTTTTCAATTCTGCGGCAGCCAGAGGTCTTTAATTAGGTTTTACATCATTCTCTATTATCACTCTCCTTTTCTATGTTTAGCCCACTGTGATTTGGGTTTCTTTAAACAGATAAAAATTTACTATTTGTAATTTTTTTTTTTTTTTAAATCAAGGTGCTGAGTGATTTCATGTAGATGCTAATCAGAAAATGAATTGTTGAAACTTAAGCCTGCTAAAGACAATGCTTTAGTCTAATGCTGCTATATTTAGCTTGTCTGGTAAATGTAGTATTTAAAGCCTGATAACTTTATTTTTAATTATGCTTTTTCTCCTTGTACTATTTAGCTGACAAACTGGCTTTAAAGTTTTCAACTGAAGCTCCCTTTTTTAAACTCACTTTCCCAATTTTTAAAATCTTTAAAACAGCCTTACAAATACTCTGTTTTGCAGAGCTTTCCTGTAGCATTGACACTTTAGAGTTAATTTTGGCAAAAATATAAAAAATAAAATATGCTTGTATAAGCCTTAATCAATTGGGTTTTTAAGTGGAGCTCCTGTTCTGCGGAGTGATACCTGAGACTGGTGGGTGCTAGCTTTCACCCAGGCTGGTGAATGGACCAGCTCCAAATCCTATTCTCTGTGCCCACTGCCTGGGGCAGCACAGCCTCTGGGAGGTCAGCCCTGACCAACACCTTCCAAAATCAGTAAAAATGGTATCTGTCCTGAGCAGATTTAGGGTTGGACAACAAATCCATCAGTACTCTGCTAAGAGTCCAGGTGGTGGATGATTGCTCAGCTCCAGATAATATACTTGTTAAAATCCAACCAACCAAGGGTGGAACCACACTGTCACTCATCCTGTCTGGCTGAATATGAATTAACTCCTGAGACTAAATTATTTTCTGGGTGTTTCCCTTGATTTAACTGGAATTACTAGCAGTGAGTGCTGCTCTGCTATATTCAAGTTGTCAGGAAAGAAACGTATTAGTAGATGGGGAGATTTGTCTCTGCGTACTTGTCTCGGTTTAAGAGACAGGTATTTGCCAAGGAGAGGGATGAGCCCCTTTCCCTGTAATCCGCTCCCTTTTAATCACTATAATTTGAAATCAGACGCTTTCAGGCATGAAATATGGGGGTAGGAATAACAATTCTTTACTAATATATCTAACAAGGTAAACAGCAACAACAACAACAGCTATAAAAACTGACAACAAAACAGAACAGTCTCACTCCGTCCCAGTCTTTGGATGCAAACTCTCTGGGTTCAGTTCCCGGTGCTGTGGGCAGAGCCGGTCCCGCGNATTTTCTCTATCCCCAAAAGCATTTTTATGCCCAAAATCTACAATGATTTTGGAAGTTGCTCTCTCCTGTGCTCACATTTGCATGTCTTAGTAGTGCTGTTGTTCTTAATCATAGTATAGGCAAAAAAATGTGTGAGTGAAGATGAGCCTGGGGAGCTTCTCAGGACAAATGCCCTGCTCAGGGGAGCATCTTGTCTTCATCCAGAAGATGCAGCATCTATGTGGGGTGAAACTGCAGCTGCCAGCACCTCTCCAGCACCACCCATGGACATCATGGATGCTGTTTTCCTCCTTGTGACTAGCAGTGCCATTTTGGTAACACTTCCAGTCCTCACAGCTTATACAAAACCCTGTATTCCTTGGGCATGGGTCCCCTGTGCTGGACCCCCATCCCTTGTGCCTGTTCAGTTCCCAGCAGTGCAAAACAGGTTAATCCCAATTTCAATACGGGCTTATGTTAATAAATAAATTATAGTACAAGGGCTTTATCCAGAGGAGGGGAAAACCTCAAACCTGTGGTTAAATCACATTAGTTCCACTATTTAAAGTTATTCTTTAAAATTATTATTTGATCTGCATGGTAGAAGTTGCTGGCTTTGCTAGTAATTCCCTTGAAGAAAACCTTTACACATGCACCTGGATGTTGCAGGGTCTGAAGGGAGATGCTGCTGCCTCTGGCTTGTGGAATGGGACAGGTCTTGTGCTTTAACACTGTTGAACATGACTTAGATAATGAATGTGTGTTCATTAGTCGGCATCCATGGCTATACAGTTTGTTCCACCCTCTCTCCAGGGTCTTGCTCTCCATGCTGTCTGATGGATTGCTTTTCAGGATAGCCCCAGTTTGGCACAGCTGCCTGCTGTGCTGAACACATCTGGGTAGCAGGAAAAAGTTCCCTGAATTTGTCTCCACTCTTGTTCCAAGGAGCATTTCATGTCCCTCCAGTGCTCTCTGGGAGGTTTACTGCTCCCTAACACCTGGAGAGTGGCTTTGTTGCTGCCTCCCTGCCTGTGTTTCAGCCACTCACTGCTTAGGGGCTGCAGGGAGGATCAGCATTAAAATGGATAAAAATGTGTATTTGGCAAGGGAAAGGCTCTGGATTGTATGTGCAGTGTGTTGTACAAAGAGCTGATGGATGACCAAAGTGTCTACAGTGCTCTGGTCTTCCTTGGACTGCTCTATCTAAGACATGAAGGGATCAGTTTGGAGGGTAGATTTCCTTGGACAAAATTAGCAAATTGAGTGTGCTGAGAAGTTCTGGGTGTTTTGCTTTCTATCCTGGGAAATGTTTCCAGAGGAGCGGATGCTCAGCAAAATCTGTTGCTCGATGCTGACTCCACAGCTGATCCAAAATAGCAGTAATCTTTCCATAGATATTTATAAAAAGGTTTTCATGCTTAAAAAATCCTGTGGAAATACTTTTATTAATTGCTGTTTATGTCCTATCTTGTAACTTTTTTTTCTTCTTGGCCTTCTTTGAAAATTGTGGTATTTTCAGTTTAAAAATTCAATGGGGAGGAGTAAAAAATTCCACCTGTTTTTCTTCTTTTTCTCTGTGAAAACTGCAGTTTCTGATGAACAGATGCTCTCTACCAGATGACAGAGGCTGGGTGGCTCTGCCTGCCCTTGGAAGAGCTCAGGAATCTCTGTGCCTCAGATTGCTGCAGTCTGGGATCCTGCTCAGGTCCCTCAGCTCGCCTTGAACTTGCAGAGGGATAGGGATGGTTTTGGAGGCAAAACCATCACCTTCTCTCAGCCACACTAATCCTGCTCTGGGGAAGTCCTGCAGTGGCAGTGAGCAGTGTGTCTGTATCCCCCATGCTGCATCTGGGTGTCAGGGAGCTCCTGTCTGAGCTTTGGTCCCCCCACCTGGGGCTCATGGGGTAGAAGTGCTGCTGCTTTAGGAATGAGCTGCTGTTTGTCTCAGTGTTTGTCTTCACTGTCAGGTGAAGGGAGTGTGGGAGCACAATGACTCCAGCATAAATGGGAGAACATTAAAATTAATGGGGTTTGTTCCTGTAATAGGTAGCTCATTAGGGTGAGTGCTAAGCTTCTCTCACTGTGGTGCTCTGGTCCAGAAGCTGCCCTGGCTGAGCCTTCCTGGCACTGGGGCAGGACTTGCCTCAGAAGGTGCCTGTCCTAGCTGTGCTGCTGCTCCTGCTCACCCCTTTCCCAGCTGAGCTGAGGAAATCCTGCAAACTTCCAAGGGTTTAGTGACCACAGGAAGGTCACTGCAGAGCCTCCTGGCTTCGTGCAGGAGTTGCTGTCAACCCTGTGTGGACTAAACCCTTTGTACCGTCTGAGCCTTTTTGGTGCACCCTGTGAGAGACACAGGCTTCAGCATCTGGCATTATAAAACCTATTTTCCTCCACTGCTTGATTATTCAGAGGTGAAGTATTTCTGAGAGGCAAATGAGAGCATCTCATACTCCTTGTCCTGAACAGAGAAGCTCAAAAGTCACCTGGGCCCCAGGCTCAGCCCCAACAGCAGCAATACACTGACCTGTGCAGGGCTGGTTAGCCTGGCATCAGCCTGGGCAGTGATTGAATGCTAAGTCACGTGCACTGAAGACACTTCAGCATCAATTCTGATGGCTCTTCAAGAGCGATGGTTCTGGTAGAGTGGCTTTTGATTTGCTCCTGGCTCATACATCTCTTCAGAGTGGTGGTAGAAATTGCTTCATTATGAACCATTTCACTGCAGCAGACTTCAAAAGTTTTGGAATTAGAGTCAAATTGCACTGTTGATTGCTTTTCTTTTTCCCCAGGTCTTGAGCCTTCAGAAGCTGAAGTACATTTTTTATTCTTCCTTCACATGGGCCTGTGTCAGTGATCATCTGCTCGATGTAGAGCAGAGCTGAGTCAAGCTGTGCTTCTTTGCAAGGCATTCTCCGTTTTATCTGTACCAGTCCCTCTGATGTCACCTCTTCTCTGACTCTCAGCCTGACCGTTTCAAGGTTTTAAAAGAAGAAGAGCCTGGTAATACAGTGCAGTTTTATACAGGTTTGATGTTATATCCTCCCTCTGTAAGACAGCTCTTGCCTTGAACATGAGCTTGCCATGTTCCTTGAAAATCACAGCTGCTTCATGGACCAGGATCCTTAATGACAAGCATGAACTGGATTGTCATCACTGATAATGCCCTTGCTCTGAGAAGTCTCATTTCAGCACAGCCTGCTGGTAATCCCAAAGGAGCTGACTCCTGCTCTTAATTCCTAGGCACTCCATCTTCAAGCAGTAACTCACTTAAGGAGATTTCACTGACTGCCACATTCTGGATAGGTGAGGACAAGTGTGTTTCCCCAGTACAACAAGGAAGCTTCGTTATCATGAATCATGTGCTATTGGTCAGGCATGACTTCCTATGGATGAAAACACAGGGCATTTTAGTTTGTTTCCCACTTGTTTTTATCCTGTTGTTTTACAGCTGATTATTACATTCTGATAGAACAACAGAAATGCTGTTCTGCTAATCAGACTTATCACAAATGTTCACCCTCCCCAGTATTGACAATTAGCAAGTGTTCTTTCCGATGAAAGTGATTGTCCAATATGGGAACATCGATAAAGCAATAGGGTGATTAACAAAACACTGAAAAAGTATGGATGAATCTGAAGCTGTCTGAACTGACTCTTCACAAAGCAAGCAAGCAAATAATAAGGTTAGTCAGAGGACAGATTCATCACCATCATGAAACCAAATTGGTTTTTATAGGATTGTGTGATTGAAAAGATTCTTGTGGGATGATCTGGCTGGAGGCCAATGAGATGTGACTGAAGGTATTTGGGAGACTGCAGCTTCTTCACTGTAGCCTGCAGTAATTACTTGGAGCAAGAAAGGTAGTCAATACCCACGTACATCTGCTGTTCATGCTGCCTGTAAGTCATCTAATCTCATATCTTCAAGGGTGTTTTTTGGTTCTCTGCACTGTGGCAGAGGAACAACAGAAAAAGATATGGCTTAATAGGAGTTTGCATTGATTCCTACACCAGAGAACTGCTGAGGGGATGGCAGGCTGTGCTGTGACAGCACCGCTGTCCATGAAGTGTGGTTTGGGCTATCTGGGGGAGGTGGTGTTGGTCAGCAATAGCAAAAGGATTACAAGGAAGCCTGGATTAAACTTCTCCCCAGATAAAGCTTACGACTGTATCTAAGCACAGTGGAATTTCACAGTGCAATTTTGCCTTGTTACTGGCTGCCTTATGTGATCCTGTATCGGGTATCTTTGGTCTCTGGAGAGTTGGGCATCTTCCCTTAGAGCCCGTTTCTTTTCTGCAGCTCCCTGCTTTAAGTGTGTTTCTGGATCTAGCCACCTATCTCTGACCAATTCATATATTTCAGTCTATAAGATTTCCTAGGTAACTTCCTGGCACAAAAGAGAAATTTGATGATACATAGACCACATGGATTGTCTGATCCTAATCCTTCTCACCCCAGAAAGAAGGGAGGTGATTACAGGTATCAGCTATTCTTGCTGTTGTCTCTGTCTTGATTTATTTCTTGCCAAGGGCTGGAAAGTGGGTTGCTATTGTCTTAGGCTGCTGTTTGGAAGTATCTGCTCCATACCTAATTATGTATGAAATCAGACTGGTTTTTAGACACTTTGAAGTTTTTATAAGCATGACATAGAGTAAGAATAATACAGAAACAAACCAATATTTCCCCTTACTTTGAAGTTACAAAATGTACATCTAATTACAAAGTGATTAAGACAGAGTCACCAGAATACATCTCTTCTGAACATAGTTTACAAACAGAATAAATACTCTTAAATATGAAGCATTTCACAAATAGGAGAGCAGGAGCTGTGAAGCTGGGCTCTCTGTGCAGTCTGAATTTTATACTGAGCTTCAAGTTGCCTTTCAGTGAGCGACGGCATTACATAAAACATCAAAGCCTTTCTGTGTGCTGCATGGGAAAAAAGATCTACCTGCTTAAAAAAGCAGAATCAATGACGGAAGACATTGCTTAGTTGTCTGTTTCTACAACTTTTCCTAGTCTTTTTTAGTAATCATTTATTTATAAGTTGTGGGATTAATGCCTGAGCTGCTTTAAAATGAGGACCTGGGGATGCTCCAAGGTTAACAATCACTTATTTTTCATTTTTGTAATGTTCTATTTCAGTTAATAAAAGCTATTGCACCCAGTGATAACAGTTACCCAGAACAACAGATAATTGAATAGGTTTAATGGAGCTTTGATTTCAAAATACTTGCCTTGAATGACAATATGCAAAGTCAAATAAATGATGGATGAGCAAGATTAAATGGAACAGAACTTTAATCTGGCTTACATAATATAGGAGACATTAATATAATTCTAAATACCTATAGTTAAAGGCTATGAATGTCATAGTCAAGGAGAGCACAATGCCACTGGCAAACCTTAATTTGTGGTCTAGGCACAGTTTTGCACAAGCAGGAGTCCCTGAGCAAGCAGATTTGGAAACTGCATGCCTGAACACATCCATAAGAAAGCACATGCCTGTTCTGACTCAATGGTAGCAGCAGCTCACGGACGCGTGGGTTAATTTTGGGTTAAAACCCAGGTCCTGTTGGGTTCCTCTAGACTTTTGCTCTGCCCCCCCCCATCCACTAGCCTTCAATGTTACAGTTGTGTATTTCATAATGGCCACTTTTGAAAGATGAATGACATTTCTGAAGAAATCCTTAAATTACCTTTTCAAAGCCCTTTGGGTGTGAAGAGAGCTGCTGGGACAAGGTGCTCTTACCCCACTGCTGATTTAAGCAAAGGTTCTCAGCATCATTTTGGAAATGATGCAAGGTTGGTGAAACCTGGCAGTGTTTCAAAACTATTTTAGAGAGATCCATGAAGGTCATTCATGGATTTATAAATCTAAGCAATGTTATGCAAGGTCTCCCACTTGTGTACAGCCCGGTCAAAGGAAGAAGCTGATCACTGCTCTCCTCCAACAAAGCTGTCTGCAGGCGCTGGCTGAAACGACAGACTTGTCCCACATTATTCTCATCTCAGGGAGGTATTTTCATTCTATTTCTGGCTGGAGATACTATAGAAAAACAGGCAACCTCTTAATGTCAAATTTGTTCTTTCCAGTGTTGGACAGTGGGCCAGTGCTCAGTAGGTACAACTGAAGCAATTAGCAGAGTAACATGGGGTTAGAAAGGCATTCCTGTTACCTAACGATCCAGAAGAAAATAATATCAAAATAATAATATGGTTAATTTAAAAAGTCACAAGTCTGCCCTGACCTGATTATGTACTGTTAAAAAGTAAAAAAGGGACTGAGAAATCAAGTGCAGCTGCTTTCCAACATTTTCCAACAGGAAATCCCAAGTGGGTATGGAGTTAGGAGTGAAGCCAGAAGTGCTTTAAAAATGGAATGGTATTGCCAAGCAACAGGTTCATGATCTAAGACCTAGAGAGAGGCCATGGCTTTATGCATATAGAGATGTGTTTGTTCAGGATGTGGAGATGATGCTTGCAGGAAACTTACTTTCTTTGTCCTGATCCCCCAGACTCTCCATGGATCTCTCTGCAGGAGCATTGTGAACTTGGTGTGATCAGGGAATTATGTATCAATGCCTTCTGGTAATTTTGTCTATTTTAGCATTCCCGGTTTGTATAAGATTGACTTGAATCAGAAAAGAAAGATATCCTATATGTTCATCCTATTGGCCCAGCTTTCCTCCTAGACAGACTAGGGCTATCCATGCTCATACACAGCTGGGACAGTTTCTTTCAGACTCAGATTCAATTCAGAGACATATTGCTTCTGCTCTGAGTCTTCTGGATCAAGAAAAGGACTCTTTTCAGCCACCAGACTAAGATGATAATCAAGTCTCATCAGACAATATCAGGGTCATGGGCTAATAAGACTGTAAATCTCAGGGTAATTTCTCTGAAAGCTGTGGTGAAGTCATAGTCTTTGGCGAAAAATGTCAGCTGTAACATTCCAACCTTATTTATCTGAGAAAAGCAGTTATAGGTAATTTGTGAATTGTGCAAAAACATGAACTCATGCATAATAATCTTAATGGAGCTTGTTTACGTCTTCTTCTTATGCATAATTAGCAAAACATATGATCTGAGTTGTTCTCTTCATTTAGAGCTCTGTTTTGGCTGGTTGACACAGCGGAGTTGGTGTTGCCAAGAGCTACAGTGGGTAATGTTTTCTGATAGATTTAGTGTGGGATGTCTGTGCACAGCAGTAGGGTCTGTAAATGTGCAACAAAAAGATCAAGGCCGTCATAAACAGTAATATCTGCTGCAAACCAGAGCTGCAGGTCCAGCACTGGCATTTCCTCCATGCCCTGCACAAGTGAGTGTCATCAGCTACGTCTCATGTAAAAGCCTAATGCTGAGTGACTGATTGTATCACAGCCTTGAGACCGTGCCTTCTAATTAGATATGCAGAGTGAATAATTATACTTCAATTAGGTGTTGCTGGCTGGACAACAGGTGGTGTAATGCATATCTACACTAAATGTTATTATTAACCTGTTTCATGTCCTTGGTTACTGACTCTTGGGCACTGGAAATCAGTATTTTGGATTTTTTGGGATTTTGTGGGTTTTTTTCCAGCATTTAGCTAAATTAAAACCAGCATTCTACAAACTTTATAGGCAAGCAGTATTGTTTGCATATGTGTAGCTGTGTTGGAGGTTAGGATTGCTCCTTTCGTTTCCTTTCTCTCAGGGAATTTTCTCGCATCTGTTGCTAGGAGACAGGTAATGACCGGTACTTAAGAGAGACCTAAGAAGTTGCCACGGTTGAGGGGAAGGGTGTGACTGCTACTCTTGCTGAGGAGTTTCTCTTGGAGCGGCAAGATTTGGGCTGGGGGAAGGGGCTGGGCGCAGTTCCTGGCTCTCTCACTGTTGAGGGGAAGGGAGACAGGCTGGGGTCGCTGTGGGGAGAATTTGCCGCCACCACTATGGGGTTCTGTCTTCTAGCGTGAGTGAGGCTCTGCTCGTGGGAATGGCCATTGAACTGTGGCCTTATTAACACCCGACCTCACTAGAAAGGACCCTCACCATCTATTCGGATGTCTCAGGGAAAACCCGGGACCCCGAGCCCCTTCCCCCTCCAAGGGAGCCTCTCCCGGCCGTGCTTGGGAGCCGGGCTGCTGCTGCTCAGCCCCGCCGTTCCTCTGCCACTGCCCCGGGTTTTTCACTACACTGTGACCCCACAGCCCTGCCGGCCGGGACACCCCGCGGCTCCTGCTACAGCTCTGGAGGTTCTGATACATTTTGTTTATTACTGCAGCGTTTTGCTCACCTCTGCCGCTCCAGCTTGCTGCTTCTGAGGTTCCTGCTGCAGCCCATCTTGCCATCCGGAGGGGCACTGACACCGGCTGCCCCTGGGGTTTGCAAAGGAAGCCGCTTCTCCCTCTGTGCCCCCGGCCCGCCCGCCATGACCGCGTGAGGGAGACGCGGCCGAGCTCGCGCCACAGCGCCCCCTGCAGGCGCGGGGGAATCCTGGCCCCTGCCCGGCCGGGAGCCACCAGCGCCCCTGCTGGCTGTGCCCGGAACTGCAGCGCAGGGGAAGGTGCCGCAGCCGAGAGCGGCTGTCCCTGGGCTTGTGTTCTGTTCCTGGGGCTGCCGCTGCTGCTCTTGGTTTGCCTTGTTCTGCGTACACACACTAGAAAAGAACTGTTCCTTTCCTGTGTCTTTGCCTGAAAGCCCCGTTACTTTGGAGTTACAGTAATTTGGAGGGGAGGGGTCCACATTTTCTATTCCAAGGGAGGTTCCCGCCTTCCTTGGCAGACACCTGTTTTTCAAGCCAAGACAAATTGTTATACTAGTTCTGAGGCTGATCACGTGTTTGTTGCCAATTAGGATTCAATGAACTCTTACCTTTTTTGCAGCTTTCAAGCCAGTGGTGACTCATACAGACGTAGTAAGTTTCTGACTAGTTGTTTTTGTAGCCTGCTCTAACGGGACACTTATTTGCAGATAGATCTCAACAAGTTACCCCTCTCTATTCACTCTTCATCATGTTGCAGTGTGTAATTTGCTTGCTAATTACACTGTTTTCTCCCTTCTTGGATTTTTGAAGCTCTTTTAAAAATTGGTAGGTTTTTTTAATAATGAAGGTGGATGTGCTCTCTCAGAAAAGGGTTGGAGGGAGAATGATTTTTGGGTATCAGATACTTGCCCATTAACGAGAGTGCTGCTGAAAGGTGAAAATGTGGGAGGAAAAGCCTACACAGAATAAATGAAGAGAGTGCAGCTGAAAGGTAGGAGAAGATCAAACTTCACAGCCCCAGGATGACCCCAGTTAAACCCCCATATTCAGTCCCACCAATTGTAGCCTCTCCCACTGCCTGGAGTTTGTGAGATCCTCTGCTCAAGTCAGAGCTGAACCAGGGAATAGGAAATGCTGGGTTGTAGCTGTTCCATCTTCAGCTCATCCACTTTCTCATTACCTTCAATGGTAACTCTCATTTCAGCTGCTGTGCAGGATATGCTGTGGCAGCCTTAGTGTGAGAGTACCCTGATTCTGAAGGGAAGGTCACCGTGCTTCTTCCCTGACACTTCTGTGTGTTTTCACCCTGCCCCAGGATCTCCCACCTTTGGCTTTAATGCTTCAAGTAATGACTACTCATTAGCACAGCAGAGTCAAGCCTTAATTTCCCCAAATCAAAAGCTGTTTCTGGCTTTGCAGTTTGTATGATCTGTCCATAAGGTGCATGTGTTGCAGCTGTAGAGAACAGGTCTGCCTCACCTGCATCAGAGCTCTTTGGGTGTTGGCAGAGAAATTGCTTATCATGCTAGATATGAGCTTTTGCAAGTAGCAAATGAGCTCAGCACGGGCTCTTCCTGAAACTGAGAGTCTCATCTGAAATCTTTCACTTTTGGAGCTTGCTCATCCCGTTGAGCCTTAGTGATGCTGTCCTGTAGTATCTGCAGCACAGGCTGCTCCTGTTCTGCAACTTTGCTTCATGTACTGCTTGGAGCAGCTATCCAAACCCCCTAGATGGGCTTTGTATCATCCTGCACACTGCGGGGCTTTGGTACCTTATTAATTCCTTAAAAAAAAAAAAAAAAAAAAAAAAAGGATCATTTTCCTTGGTATTTCAGATATAGGGAGACAAAGTTTTTCCAGTGAGGCACAGTTCAGTTAGAGATGCTCTGACACTACTACTAGTTGCATTGTTACTGTCCATGGGGGTGGAATTCTGCTGGTTGGATTCCTTATGCTGCAGTGCAGTGGCACAAATCTCATCTTGGCTTATCTCCTCAGCCCATCTCTAGGACCTGCAAAACGTGGTGCTGCTGGAGGATTGTCCCTGTGTCTATCCATCACCTCTGCTTCCCCCAGGAGCACCATGATCCCTGGGGCCTGATGCCCATGGAGCCAGCAGGCAAGTCTCCCAGAGCAGAAGAAGTGATGAGGAGTACAGTGTGGGATTTTCATTCAGACATCCCACGGGAGGATGAGATTTCTCCCATCAGGGGATCATCAATACCTTCCTTTGTGCCACTATTCTGCTCCCTCCTAAAATCGCCTATGTCCAATCCTGCAGTGTACTTCAGGAGATGCCAGGCTGTTCCTTTGTGGTTGTTTATGGCTTAAAATGTTTTTCCTTTTACTGCATACTTCGGATGCAATAAAAAGAAATGAAGGGGCCATTAAAGGAAAATGCTCTTCCTTGGCATTATCTACTCTGTGGGATGTTTCCAGAATTGCTCCTGAATGAATGCTGCCTGTGCCCTTGCACAATTTGCCTTGTTACTTACAGGATGCTCTCTTTGCTAGCTGGTGCCCCTTTTCTGGACTGGTTTCCCACTCCTCCAGCCTGCAGTGCACTGAGATCCTGCCCACAGGTTGCAAAAAGAGGAGATGCTGGAGCCTGTGGCTGGGGGCAGCTGCAGCCAAAGTGCAGCTGCTGCTCTGGGTACTTCTGCATGCATTTTGAGCCAGGCCAGCTGGTCTCAGCCCTTGCTGAAAAGCTTGGCAAGGTACTTCTCATTCCTGAGCTTTCTGTGTTGCTACTAAAAATTGGATACTCTAGGAAGCAGGCCTGGAGCATAAACCTTATCCTTATGGTTTATGAATAGAGCTCCTTCTAAAAGTGTAAATCATGAACCAGCTCTGCAGCATGTCCTGCATAAATCTGGGAATCTGAGAGAAAAAAAAGAATCACTTAATTAAAATTGGTCTGACCTGTATGCACATGGAGTGTAGGGTTGTTGGAGTGTAGGGTTTCTGCATAGACTCTCCTTGGTGTTAGGGAAATTCTGGGCCAAGCCTGGTAACTCGTCAGAGGGATGCAAAAGGCACAATCCTGCTGTTAGTGTCCTTTCCCTGCCAATCTTCATGAGTCAGCTCCAAAGCCATTAAAGAAAAGCAATTGGGGACTTATTAGTTGGCAAAGTGACTTTTCTTCCCTTTCCTTGGTCCTGGAAAAAACGGAGCACTTTGGAGACTTCCAAAACAACCCAAGTGGGATGTTACCATTCTCTGTGGAGGCTGGGGACAACGAGCATCAAACTGGAAAATGGGTATCCTCAGCACCAGCAAACAGACCCTCCTCTTTTTCTCTCCAGCACTGATGTAGAGGGCAATAAATGATGAGACCACCATTGATTTTCTTTTTACAGCTCTTGCCTTATGACTTCTGCCATCTGCTAGGGGTGAAGGTACCTTAAAGGTATCATTATTTTAAATCCTACTTCATAACAAATGAAGTATTAAAGGAGGGCAAGATGACCTTGTCAGACAAATTTGTTGCTGGTTTTCTAATTGTTTTCTTCATAACAAGTTTATAACAGGTTTATAACAAACATGATTGATTAAGGTAAAAGGATTGTAGGAGAGTCTCTCCCAGCCTTGCAGATCTTTCCTACTTTGAAAATAATATCATGAAGAATTTATTCTTCAGCAGTATACTTTGCAGTCAGCACTGGACTGGTATACAATTAGCTGAATTTAATGCAGCATGATTTTAAATACAAGGCAAGGTACAAGGCAAAATGAATGTAGGTTCTGTAGGAAAGATAGTGAATTTGTTGCTGTAATAGAGTGCTTCAGAGGAAAATTTATGATTTACAGTTACCAGATGCTTTAGTGTTTGCAATGGCCGTGGGTGTCTAACTTGGGGCTCTGGTGTCTGCTCAGTGTGAGCCAAAAAACGGAACTGCTCTCTGTCATCCATGCTGCAGAAGTGAGAGGTGGTTGAACAGCTCCTGGCACCACTGGTGCTCCCACAGCATCATCCTGCACCTCCTTTGGACCTTACAGATGCAAGAACTTCATCCTTGGCTTTTCCTTAGCCCAAAGGTCACTGTCACCATGTGTTGTTTTTGTTTTCAATCTAGCAAAGTCTTACAAAGCCTTCTGCTGGCAGGAACAGCTCTCTTTGTGCTGATGCTCAGAACTGTCAGCGGGGACTTAATTTGTCTTCTGCGATTTGCAACTCTGTGGTCTCACCACTCCACACGTCACCCTGTGGCAGTCAATACTTTTAATGGGTGGAACTGGTAGTGCTCTTGCTTAGGCAAGGAAAAATCTGTCTCTGAGACTGTCATTAGGAGACAGCTTTAATAGTGCTACAGGTGAGCTCACAGGAGAGAAAGGGCTTGCAGTGTGTGAAAAACCCTCTGTGAGTCTGGGGGCTGCAAGCACAAGACTGAGCAGCACCTGTGGGTTCTCTCAGCAGACCTCTCCTGATGGGCTGCACTTCACTGCGAAGGGACCACTGGCCAGAATTTGCCTTTCTCTTCATCTTTTATTTGAGCCAGCCCTGGAACATTGTGGTGACAGCAAAACCTGACGTTTTCTGTCTGATAATGGCAGAGCAGTGGCCCCGGGCTGTAGAGATGTGTTTGGTTCTCCAACATTTTTTGTGATCTATTGGCATATTTTTGTGGGGGGAAAAGACCCCAAACCCACAAAAATTGTGTTCATTTTTGGCAGGTGTCTCTGTTTATAGGAAAAGTAACAAAGGAAGAAGACTTCCTTCCTTCCTTCCTTCCTTCCTTTTTGGGATGCACTGCAGATGCCAATAGATACATTAGAGGGAATTTGTGAAATGATTGAATAGCAGGACTGGCAGATAATGCAGAAAGTCATTTTGCCCTGTGCTTACTCCAGGGCAGGAACTGCTTAGGCATAGATTTCTGTCTGCCCTCATCTCAGGAGCCCATCCCAGGACCTCTGATGGACCAATTTCCAGAGGACACAACTATTCAGCTTTGTGATCCTGTCAAACCCTCCCTTCCTCTATGAGGAACAGGCATCAGAAGTGTTAATCCTTATCGGGTTCCTCAAGGTCTGTCTCACTGACTTTTAATTTGCATTTTCCATCCTTTCCTTTTTTTGGTTGTTTGCTTGAAGTCGTATTTCATCCCAGTGCTTCTCCCGGGCTCCTGCCAAGTTAATCTGAGATGAACCCTTGAATTCATGAGTGCAGAATCACTGCTGATGTTCCTTCCTTGCCTTGCACTTCTGGTTCCTGCCCTGAAGTCGTTAATTTTCAAGCTGAGACTTCTGTGAGTTAACTGGAAAAAGAAACTGGCATCCTCCACAGCTTGTGCCCACCTCAGGAATTTCTGCTTTCATTTCTTCCCCTCCAGCACGTTCAGCTCACCTTAAAAGCTGGCAGTGGAAGCTGTGCTGCAGCTTGTAGCAGTGTTTGTGGCTGCCACTGTGTCACTTGTGGACATGGAAGTCATGGAGTGATCCCAAATTGCCCCATTCTCACCCTGTCCTCAGCTTCAGAGAAACAAGGAAAGCAAGGCACTAATCACTTGGGGTGACAGGCGCTCAGACTTGTCTCAGCAGCTTCCAGCACAGGCTGTTATATCACAGGATAAAATTAGACTCTGACCTTGAAACCTATATGTGGCAGAGCAGGAGCTGTAGCCTTGAAGCCACCCACATCCCATGTAATTCTCAGGAAATTATGCACTTTGAAAATGCTTGTCTTTCATTCTGACAAGCTTATATCTTTTCTTATGGCACAAAGTGCTCCTGCCTTCTTTTCCAGACTTTGTCTCCCTCCCTCTCTCTCCACTATGCACCATGCTTAGAACATTTTCTCCTAAAGCATCTCCCCAGAAAAAAATCCTTTTTATCATGCATACAGCAGCGTGAAAGAGAGCGCTGTGCCAAGCCTCAGCTCTGCTCAAGAGTTACCGCAGCTGATACATTTATCTCCCAGGCTCAGCTCCCCCTGGCAGTCCATTCATGGGGAAAAAACCCAACAACCCCCACCCCCCAAAAAAACCCCAAGAGGAAAGCAAGACTGAAGCCTTGATTATAAATAGGTTTTGTGGAAAGGCAATATTATCTGCTTAAGAAGCAAGCAAACAAACAGGAATGCACACAAAGAAAGCCTGTCTCTCCTTTTGTCCTCTGAATGCCACCTTGCTGCTCTTGGTGTGACGGTAAAAATGAGCAAACCACAGAATAATCAAAATAATGAATGCTTTGGTACTTGTGTTTAGTGAGAATGTGACTGCCCCTTCATTAACAATAGGTAGGTTTGCAGTTCAGTGAAAGTATAATAAATCCATATCAAGTCTGGGTAGATCCCAGTGATTTCCACTTCAGTGGAAGCAGATAGCGAGATCAGGGCTTTTGTGACACCCAATCAATGGCAAACCACACAATAAGATGTGTACAGAAAAGGACCAGAAACTCCAATAGCCCCCAGGAGCCTAGACCAGTATGGCTGGGTTTCAGTCGAGCAGGAGTTGCTACCAGGTATATATCTCATCACTTTATTTAATTTTATGCCAATTGTAATATGCACAAAGCAACAGGTTAATACACTGTAAATCAGGATGGCCACTGTCCTTTCTCATTTGCATTTGCACTATTTCATGCTCAAGTTTTTCATTAGCAGTTATCATTAAAAAGTCAAGTTTTTAAAATCAAATATTGAAAAAACTTTTAAAAGCATATTCTCACCAGTTTTTGTGTTTTTTTTTTCTCAGTGGTTTTTTTAAAGATGTATACAGTAACTACTTACACCTGTGGTTTGGTAGAAATAGTAAGTACATATAACACATTAAAAAGGAATCACCTTTGTTGTGAATCTTGAAAGCTAGAAACCCTTTTCTGAAATATTTACATTTTAAAGCCCAAGGTAATAGTAATGAAGTCTGCATATTTAAAAAGAAAGCATTTACTTTCAGCAAAAGCCTCTGATTGTTTTTCCTTGCAAAGAGAATGCTTTCAGTAAGAGCTGTCTCTCTCCAGTGGATACAACACTCACTGTAAAATGATGGAATGTGCTGGAATATCAGCATGTGAATCCATTTCTCCCTTTCTTCCTCAGTGAATATCATGTTGCTGACAAGCACTCTTAGTAATGTGGAGTATTTTTGCTGTTGCTGGAGGTGAGGACTCTGTCTCCCTCACAGACCCCAGGATAAGAGTGAAAGAGAGACTTGAATGAAGCTGGGAAATGTTTGCTCTTGTGTTGAAATTATTAAAATTATTTCACCATACATAATACATAATACATAATACATAATACATAATACATAATGAAAGTGTAGGTACCCTCCTGGGACAGCTGAGGAGCCCTTTAATGATGAAACATTGCACCTCTGACAATGATGGGTCTTTTGAATTACTAGGTCATGGAAGAACTAATTTCTGATTTGATTGGAACGGTCTGATTTACACCCAGATAAACCCTGGGCCAGACTGAAAATGTGCCTTTGCTTGATGGAAGACTTTGTACTGGAATGTGGGAGAAAAGATGGCTCCTGGGGCTGTGCTTAAAGGTGTTTCAGTGTCTCTTGTCATGCACAACAATCTAGGGAGACTTCTGAGGAAGCTCACTAGAGGATACATTCCACTCCCACTTTCTCTCTCTCTTGATCTCATGATCTCTTCTTGTCTATTCTCTTTCTTTCATTAGCACTTTATATCATTTGACACTTCATCAGGATGATGGCCTGTTTACTGTATGCAAATAATCCCTGAATTATGCATGAATAATTATGAATTTGCGTATTGGTTTCCTGAACTGGCATATTGCCATGTAAAATTAGCTTCACTTTAACGTGATCACAAAAACACATCCAATTAAACTTGAAGGAAGAGCTCACCTTGAAGGGAACACAAAGTATTGAGCCACTGCTGGGAAAGAGCAAAGTACAGCTGGCACCAGGTAGGTGCAGCCATGATCCCCAGAACTGGGGCAGTGGTATGCAGTGGGGTCTTTTTGGATTGCAGCACCTCTTCTGGATCAAAGGCACCTTCCAGGCATCACTTTCACATCTGGCACCCCCTGAGCCAGCTCAGCCATCCATGCCAGGGCAGGGATTTGGTGCATTGTTTGAGGTTAAAGCTGACTACAGGCTCCAACGTGCCAAGCACAGCCCTTGTGAATGGTCTGTGTGTTCAGACTGAGAGACGGGAAGGAGCCACACTGAGGATATGAGCCCTTCTGCATTTCAAGATTTGTGTTCTTCAGGACCAGGTCCCGCTTAAGTCACTGGGTCTGACTGGGTACTCCTGAGGTCCCACCTCAGGAGGTCTCAGGTCTCTGGTCTGCCAAGGTACCCTCTGTGTCATCCTGGCACAATTGTGGATGAAATACCCTGTATAATTGAAAAACAATAAATTAAACTTAAATGTGGTATCTAAATTTTATTTCTCTGCCATTTTAATTGCCTGTGAAATCTACTACTGAGTAGCCAACTTGCCTCTGATCGGATGAACCAACCCACTTAAAAGAAGACTTCAAAAGCTGAGGGCACCTTTTTTTCTCTTGCTGCCAAGCAAAGGCCAAGGGTGAGCCCACTGCACTCATGCTCTGGCATCATCACCTTAGGAAGTTTTGCTATGCAAACCCACTCAGCAGGGCCACTTTGTGTAGCAGATCTAAGAAGGGGGCTGGAGGTGGTAGCAGTCCTTTCACAAGAAAGAGTACAAGTACTGAAGATCTTTTTGCCTTTCTAGTATTTCTGCCAAGATATCACGGAATATATTTAGAGAAGGGATGAAGACAGAAATTCAGTAGGCACAGAGAAATTATTGAAGAGCTGTTTTCAGTTGGCAATAATTCTGGTTTGAATCTGTGGAGCCCCTTTGATAGGTCTGTATTTAATAGCTGCAAGCTCACGTGTCTCTGCATAAATGTTCTAGTTGTCCTCACCTCTTTGAATTTCCTGCCAGGACAAAGCTGTTGATTGAACCTGTTTGAGCAAATCTTAAAACATCTGCACTAGTCTTGGTGTTGCAGTGCTTTGTTCTGTGATGTTTGGCAAGGGCTAATTAAAACAATTGTTAGTAGCTATTCTATCTGAAATATTATCTAAATTACTCCATCTGGTGTTTTGTGTGTATTGCAGCACAGGAACCCCAGGACAGAGGAATATTGCTGCCCTATAATTGCAGGCATTCTTGGTTCTGCTCCATGTTCGGTGAGGGTTATTTTAGATCAAAGTTTGATTTTTGGTGGGGATCTCTCTGAACTCATGACAGCAGTGAGCAAAAGGACCAGTTAACATAAAAACCTATGTCCTTTCTCTCAAAATCTAATCAGTGGATACACTATTCTCCCAATAAGTCTGTTATTCATCAAAAATAGTTTAAATAGTTCACTAAAGTAACTTTTTTTATATTAAAAAGAGAACTGGTATACAAATCATAATACTTTAATTACATTTTAGTGTGAATCTAATTTCTTATGAAGGCATAATATTTTCTTTGTGTGCCTTGCCTTCCTAGCACATGGGGCCAAAAACTCAGTGACATCTATAGAAAGGTGAGTTGGTGCTCCTTGTTCCATCCAGCAAGCAACAAAGATGATTAAATGAATCCAAGCAAATCCCTATCTATGGGCAAAGTCAAAGGAGAATTTAATGACAATTTTTCAGAATCAGCAGAGATAACACCCCTTTATGAGTTTTTTTTCATTGTGCAGTATCACATTTCCTTCAGATTCAAAGATCTGAGTAATTCCAGAATGATTCCTCCTGTCTCCCTCCTTTTTTAACTTGACTCCTTTACTGGGGTTTGGGACAGGAACCATCATTTGGCTGCATGCACATGGATCATCCTGCATAACTGAGCTGTAAATGCTATTGGGATGCTCTGGCTGTTTTCCCAGTGTCTTGTGTTGTGGCATTTGCTGGAGTCTTTTCATCTTCCCTTTTTAAATCCATTCCTTGCTCTCTGCCTGGTTGAGGCTTGGACAATGCTGACCAGTGATGGCCCTTTCCTCAGCACTGAGTTGTGCTGGTTTCTAGGAAGGTTATCTGATCCATGTTCCTCCCCTTCCAGCTCCACAGGCATTGCACAGGGCTGGTGCTATACTGCCAGAAGCAGGCAGAGGTGAATCTGCACTTGGACAGGAAAACAGGCTGGGGAGCTGGCAGGGCTGCTGTAAGTAGTGTCTGTGGGGTAGTACTGAACTGGTAACAGTGGGAAACATGGATGCTGAACCTGCAGCACCATTTCTCTGCATCAGTTTCACCTGTATAATTATTTACCTCCTCAGTGCTGAATATCCTCTTGATTCCAGCTCAGAAAGTGATTAGTGGGGCTGTGATCAAGCTGCTGTTTCTACTCACCTTTCTCCCTCTTCAATTTATCCTCTGACTCCTGATAATCCTGTGGCTGATGCTGGAGCAGGGCTGTGGGCTCAGGAGGGCTTTGGGCACCCACCCAGACTTGGCTCACCTGCCCCATTCCCTGTCTCCCTTCCTGCCAATTCATGTTTTACCTCTGCCAGGTCCTGTGGGTGCTCTGGACCAGCGTTACAAGCTCGCCTCTTGATCTTTGTGATGATTTCATTAACAGAAACTCGGGATGATCCGCTTGGTGCAGACATGTCTAATCTTCTACTTGGGGATTTGAACTGGGCAAACACAGACATCTGGCACCAGATCCAACCCACAGAGCTTAGTGGATCCTGAGAGGCAGAGAGCAGAGGAAGAAAAGGGAATTTCTGTTCCCACCAACTAAGGATGGAGGAAACAGGCAGCCTGGGAGAGGCCTCCTCCACCAGTGCCAATGGGCACAGCTCGCTGGAGGGCTGAGTTTTCACCTGCTGACTGTCTGTGCCTCTGCCAAAGCAAAAGGATGTTTAATTGGTATGGAAATAAGCCAGCAACATCCTACATCTTCTTTTCTCTTCCTGGAAGCTCATAGGGAGGGTGATTGGGGATTTGAGCTTTGCAGAGATCTGAGATATTTTTCCCCAAAACACACATTTCAGCCTACTCTGCTCATGCTCTGTTTTTTTAATATTTTCCCTGTTTTTCATCTGCTTTCCATGTTTTTCTTATCATGACAATGGTAGTGAAAAATAAACACTGCTGCCAATAGTGCTGTTCTAATAAAGCTGCAGTTAAAATAGCAAAGAGAATACAAATTAAATACCATAACCATTTAGAAACTGTACTTTTTATTAAATATGAGTACTTTCCATCTCAGCTTTAAAACGTGGGTGGATTCTATTAAATTTAATCATTTTCCTGGAGGATTGCAGGGTAAAGGTGTTGCACAAATACACAGAGATAACAAATGAGGGTGATTTTTAAAACAGCACAGAAAGGTGCAATTTTTAAATATATGGATCATAAAGATGCTCTGTTGTTGACTCAACCTCTCCCTTTTCTTTTCAAGTCTGCTTTCTTCTGATGTTGCTGTTCTCCATGGCTCCCAGAATGAATTTTTCAGAAACATTAATTATATATTTATAAACATAAACACCAGTAAACTTGGCTTTTTTAGTACATTGCAGAGAGCTCTCCTAGCTTTCCTTTTGGCTTCAGTCAGAGCAGGATTGAGCATCCAGAAGCTGAGCCTTTGGTCTTGGACTTCAGTGCTGATATCCAGCCTCTGCTCAGGCTGCTGCCTGTCTCCAGGGGCTGGAGAGACAACATTTTTCAATTATTACAGCTTGCACTTAGACATGTGAATGCTGTGGCTGTCTTGGCTAACAGGAGATGTCTGCTTTTCTTTCAGCTTCTTGCAGGCAGCTCCTGTGTATAACCACCCAGCTGTTGCAGAAACCATCCTGTAGCCACCTGCTCTCCCCAGGTGTCAGCTCATATTGCAGTCAGTACCCAAATCCTTCTGTGGATCTGGACTTTGGTGACCATTCCCCAGGTAATTCCAGGAAATTGCCATCCTGGGGCCTCTTCACAGCCAGTAGCTAAATGACTTTGCTTTACAGGAATACTGAGCAATGCTGCAGTTTTGTGACTGTGGTGCAAGGCTGACTGCAGTACACCACAGCTTCATGCTGCCTTCCAGTTGGTTGTTGATTCTTCCAGAACCATCCTTTTCTTGGCAATTTCTGTTGACAGTCTATTCCTCTGGAGGACTTGTGAAGCTCTAGCAGTGTACAGACCTGATTTTGCAAAAAGCTATGATGTTCCTGTAGTTTGTTTGCCTGCCAGTGCATCTGAATCACCTTTTCTGTTTCATTTGTTCTGAATTTCCCTTCTGAGGAAAAATCAAGAAAGAAGAGATGCCTGGGAGAATGCTCATGCCTTTTCCTGTGTCTGGCTCACAGAGCTATGTATGCTGCTCCCATGAAAATGGGCTGTGTCCACGATCTCAGTGCTCATCCTTTTAGGCCTCATGGAGCTCTCCAGTGCCAGGAACGGCTCACTTCAGAAATGGCCATGCTGAGCCTGGGATTGCTGTAAAGCCTCTCATTTTGCAGGTGTTTGGTGCAGTGTGTGAAGGAACAGCATCACCTGCATGGGAGCAGCAACACATCAGGAATCAAAGGACACCACAGAGTGACATTTGCCATAGGAAGTTATCTCCTGCCAGAACTGGTGTTGAGACAAAAATACACCAGGCTGGATGGTGCAATTAAACTATGTGTGATAGGGTGTGCTGGCTTAGCACAGCCTAGTTTTTAGTAGTGGGGTGTCTTAGTTTGAAAAACACATGTCTGCTAAGAAAGTCAGGAGGCTCTCTTTGAAATGGAAAATTTAAACCCCCGCCCTCTGAATTATTATTAAAGGGCTCTCAGGCAAAGTTATGGGAATAGGAATAACAGTTCTTTACTAGGAAAAATTAAAATAGAAATACAAAGTATTACAAAGAACAAATCCAAAACACTGACAGAGTCAGAATACAACCTGACATCCCATCAGTCAGTCAGGGTGTTGGTAGCAGTCTCATTAAATGGTGGCTGCATCCTCCTGGAGTGACAGATGTGGTTCAGTTGAAGCAGTGCTCCTGTAGAAGGTGCAGTTTTCCTCCAAAGGTCCAGTGATGATGTAGAAGGCCTGGTTTTCCTCTGGAATCCAGTGGAAGAAGGCTGATGTTCCAAGTTTCAGTTTTTATCTAGGTAGGGAATGCTTGGCTCCTCCCCTTGGGTGGAGCATCTCCCAGTGGGATGATGTAATTTTATCAGTCATTCAGTGGGACTCAATGGCCCATTAACAGAAGATATCTCCCTGGAGGAAGGATGGGTTGTGGAAAAGATAAAGAACCCCACCTGGTTTTAACAGATGGTGATAGAATACATACTTTTGGTCACATCCTGTATTACAGCCTAAGACATGGGGGGAAGCCAAAGAAGTGGTTTCTGTGAGAAGCAGCTGGAAGCTTCCATGATGCTCAACATCAGCAATCTCTGATGGCTCTGAAGATGAGTGTGCTGCTGGCTCAACTAGAGAAATTGGTAATGCCTCTGTGATGACATATTTAAGAAGAAAATCAAAACCACACAGGAACAGGTTTTTTTTCAGGGGTGTTGGGAAAAAACTTCTCCTCTTGGGCACCCCATGTGAAGAGAGGTGTTGAATGGTACTGGTGCCAGAGAGTGGCCAGCACCACCCATGCAGTGGTGGCCAGGCCAGTGGCCAGTAGTGGAAATATGATGAGCAATTCTCTGACACAGAACCTAAACAAAATCAACTTCTCAGCACTGTGAGATCCTGCAGAAATCTTTGAACTGGCAGAATTTGTTGGCCATGGCACTTACGAGCAGCAGGAGTTTTTCCTTGTAATCGGAGAAAGAGGAAGAAGTGAGGACATGTGGAAAAAGACAACATGGCAGTACCAAGATCAGTGAAAAGAAAGAAGGAGAAGAAGTGGTCCAAGCGTTGGAGTCGAGATTTCTCTGCAAGACATGGTGAAGACTGTAATAAAACAAACTATCTTCCTGTAATCCATGAAAAGCATAGGGGATGCAGAGATCCACTTGTAGCCCGTGAGTAAAGGTGTTCATGCTGGAGCAGGTGGGTGCTGTAAAGCTGTAATCCTATGTGAGACCCGGACAGAGAAGGCCCTTGTTTCCAGAGACAGAAAAAAGAGAGCCCTTTCTTCCAAACTAGAGCAGCTTATCCTTAGAAGACTACACCCCATGAACTAAAATGACCCACACCATGCAGTTTTGGGAGGACTGTGTTGCCTGTGGGAGGGACCCACGTTATAGCAGGTCGGGCAGGATTGCTTCTTGCGAAATTGGAACTACCCTGGAGAATTTAATGGAGAGCTGTTTCCCGTGAGACCCCATGGCATAGCAGAAGAGAGATTTCTCTCCCTAAGTGAATTGAAGAAAAATATCAAGTGATGAACTGACCAAAACCTCTACGCCCTGTCTCCCTGCACTGCTGTTGGGAAGGAAGGAGGGGCTGGGGGGAAAACGGTGTTTTAAAGGCTTCTTTTACTCCTCATTTTCCTCTTCTGACTCTGTTAAGATAAAGTTACTTTATAACTATAAGTTTGAGCATGCTTTACCCTTAGAGTGCTTTTCTCCCAATCCTTATCTCAACTCATGAACCCTTTATTACAGTTTTTGTGGGTGCCTGATGTGTTAACCACTGTCTATCCATGACATCAGGAGAATAAATGAAAATAAAAAAAAAATGTTAAAAGTCCCTCTCAGGCTTCAGCCTACCAGCTCAGCAGCACAGGCTGAAAAAACTGTGAGTGTTTTATCCATGGTGGGTTTTGGGGCATAAAGAGTTTAAAATCTGCCAGTTGTCTCATTGGAAACACCTGGTGGTGCCCAAGTTTGGGAAGGTCTCCTGAATACTGAAAAATTGTACACATATCTCAAACAAGGGCTCAACTCCAGCACACAGTTTAATTTAGTTTTTTTAACAGTCAGAAGGTGCTGCATGGAGTAATTGCATCTGTGTTCTTTCCCAGCTGAGTTTAAATGAAGAACAGCAACTTTGCTGACACCAAGCCTGAGATAAACAGGGGCATGTGAGAAGAAAATTACCTTCCAGATAATTTCATTCCCTGTAAGCAAAACAGTAAGAAGACCTAAGGATATTTTTCACTGTTTTATAGCAAAAAATAGAGTGAAAAATCAGATAGTGGGAACTGTCAGTGCTAAACATCATCATCTATGTATGTGAAGCTCGGAGAGTAGCTGTTACTAGATCTTCCAAGGTTAATGTAAGTGATCTTATTTTGTTGATTGAATAAATGATTATTTCCAGAGGGATTAGTTATAATCCAGAAGTTAACATGTCATTTCATCTTTGATTGTGCTCCTACAAATCTTCTATATAACCTCTCAGGCAGACAGCTCTGCAAGCTCAGCACTTTTTATAGAGGGATTAGTTGCAAATCAGACTATTGTGGTGTACCCTTGTATGAGAGCAGAAGAGAAATATTGTGATGATGCATTTTCTCCTTTGAAAATGCCAATTCATGGAAAATGAAAGCTTTCCCAGAACTTTGAAAGACATGACTTCCTTATTCTCTTCCATTTGTCATGATGCTGAGGGTCCTGGGTTTCTTCGCCCACTTTCCTTGGAACCCTGGCTTACATGTATCCTTTTAGATATCTGTAGGAGGTGGTAAAGGGCAAATTCTGTAAACCTGGTGCTGAAAAGTCCCCCTGTGGGACTTAGTGCATAGACAAATATGACTTAGCAAGTGTAAGAAATACAAAATGGGGGCTGGAAGGGAAAAAGGATAAAGGGTGGCTGGATGTTTATCTTCTCCAGGAATGCCTGTTGTGCTATCAGCTGACTTCTCTGGAGCTCAGCTGGAATATGCTGCAAAGTGGAGTCACCTTTGGCTCTATGCACAGGGACAAAAAAAGTATTTTCAAAGCAAGGCATCTTTCCAAACTTAATCAGCCAAAATATTTTTAAGCTTCACCAAACCAGCTTACACAGCTTTTAAAATTTAATTTGCATTATTAAATTTTTTAAGGAGGAGAAAGATACACCATAAAACAAGTGTGAATATAGAGATAGCTTCAAGATATTTAGAAGTGCATCAATTTGCCTCTGAATAGAAATATTAGTGAAAGAAAGTGGCTTGCATAATGCAAAATCTTTGCTTTCTCACCAGGTACTGCAAGAGGAATCACAAACTTTGAAGAAGCTCAGGAATTCACATCATCCCTTTCTGTTTTTCAACTTGGCATAAGTCCATGTTTTCCAATGTTGAAATACAGTTTACTATATATTATCTTTCTATTTGTATTAATATAATAATATTTAATTATATTAATATTTTCTATACTAATGATTATTTTTTTAATGTGATGGCACCTCAGAGAGATAGTGAGTACACCTGGGTTTTTAGGTGTTGCAGCCTGAGAAAGGGGTCTGCTTCAGGTGATTTTTGTCAAATGTGTCTTGGCACGAGAGCAGCAGTGCAGAGCTCATGCACAAGGGATCATCCCAAAGGGATCAGGGGATGCTTGGCACCCAGGGATGGGCTGCAACATGCACTGGGGCTCTTGGCAAATAATTTGCCATGAATGGCATGTCCTGAGAGGCTGCTGAGGTGTGTGAGGATTTACAAGCTCCAGACCCTCCTGTCCATCCAGAGGTAATCACTGCCTCTGTAGTAGCAGGTTTTGTCTCTGCCTCCTGTTGTAAATCAACATTTCTCTGAGTACTTCTCCCCCTGCACTGCCTTGTTTTGCAGGCCCCCTCAAGCTACCAGCAGCATCTTCTCTCTCTCTCTGAAAAAGGTTTATCTGGCAGATGTATTCCTCCCCTCATCCCCTTGGGGATGCTGCCTTTGCTGGCACCCCTCTTCACTCTCAGACACCTTCCTGCAGATGGTGAGCTGGGAAATCTGCTTGTGCATGGCTGGGGCTTCTCTGCTGCAGTCTGGATCAGGCAGGAATTCATAAAGAGGAGTGCAGCAGGGGTGAGGCTGAGGTGCAAAGCGTTGCTGGTTCAATGTCCATGGAGAAGTGAGACCCTCAGGTGGATTTGTTGTTGCTGCAGGATAATCCACCCAAGGGGTGGGATGTGCTTCTGATCTCCATCTCCTCATCCTTCCCATCCCTCCCTGTGCAAGGTGCCTGCTGAAACCTTTGGCACAGGCAGGATCCATCTGCCTCTGCTGCAGCTCTCTAGGGCTGCTGGGGCGCCTTCAGATTGCAGTCTTGGATTTAATCACTGTTTTGACAGGCTGCAAAAAAATATTGCTGTTGGCACTAGGAGCAGAAGGAACATGAGCAGCCCCAAACAGAATGAACTGAAGAAAAAGAGCTTGTTTAGCTGGAGGCTTCTCTCCCCACTAAATTTCAGCATCTGGCAGCAAGTGGCAGAGGTGTGAGACCTTCTCAAAAATAGGTGACAGGCATAATTTCTAATAGGAAGTATTAGACAAACCCCAGAAATGGGTTCCAGGGAAAGGTGAGTGCTCTGGGCTGGTTTGCTTTCAAACACAGTGGCCATAAATAACAGCTTCCAAGGCATGAGGTGAGGTAATGATTCCTGTGTTCCTGTTAGGGACTAAATGAGCTGACATCCCGCAAGCTTCACTGCCTAGACTTGCATATCTAATATTTTGTGAGATGTGAAGTTTTCTCCAGCCCTTTCTATTTACTTGTGCATATAAATAAGCAAATATATTGAACCTGTTGTATCTGTCAAGACATGGTCCTTGTGGGGAAGATCCCCCTTGTGTGTGTGTGTGTGAAGATGCACTGAAGGAAAGGGAGGCATTCCCAACCAGTGTTAGCTTGCTGCTTCTTATTTTCTCTACCAAAATTTATTATTTTTATGATCAAATTTCTCTTTACTGTTCAGGGATATTTACCTAAACGAATTTGTACATCTGCAATGCAGAAAAGAGTGGAAGCTACACTCACTTCTGTGTTCAGCAATATGCTGTACAGGATTTTCCGTAATTAGCTTCTTTCAGCTGTAGTTTTTCCTTACAGTTTTCCATCATCCAAATGGCATTGAAAGTATCTTAACATTATTGTAGGTTAACAGATTTTTTTGTGCCAGTGATACAAATTCAGATATGTAATTGTACCTGTAGATCCTTTCCTATGATTTTAATTTTTAATACCTGTTATGGAATACATATATGGGGAAATATGTATTATAAATTACTTTTATTGCCACTGTGGTGTGCTCCACTCTTCTTATCAAGTTGGGCAGTTTTGTTTAGATATCTATTATTCATCACTTGCCTGATACATGCAAATGTGGGTGATTTTCAAAAGCTCAGCCATTTAAAATCAACAGGTTTTAACATTTTGCTGTTGGTTTCTTAAGAGAAGCTGATTCAAGGAAAGTGCAAGGAACCAGCCAAATAGTTAAAAAATTCTTCCTGTGGGATGATCAATCTTTCTCAAATAGAATTGTGACCCTTGGCATGCTTAAATTACTATTGATTTAATGGTAAAAAAATAAATTTTTATTAGTTTTTATTTCATTTGTCCTTTGCACTGAGATCCCTCAAAACCATAAGTATTTATATAAACAGTTTATGGTCATATAATAAATAGTCTTCACAATTTAATTAAAAAGTTAAGCAGCATAACTATTTTTCAAGCCCAATGAGTAAAGATCCTGCCATTTTTATGTCATAAATCAGGATACAGACTGTCAGTTTAATCTCCTCTGTTCCCAGCTGATGCACCCATGGCATAATACTGTGTTGATATGAGCACTTGAGCATTTTCTCAAATGCTTCAGAGTTAGCCCAGGAACTGTAGTAAGCCCAGGTTGTATTTGTATTTCTTATTCTCAGGAGTGGATGATCCCTGCTTCTTGCTGGTGACTTTCTAGGCTGAACCATGTGTGGTGGCAGGCACTGAGTGTGGCTTTGGTGCCTAAATAAAACACCTTTGGCTCTTGCCACAAGACAGGGACATTTTCTGGATGTGGACGTGTTGTTCAGTGATATAGAAACCCACCAGTGCCTGTTGGTATATTGCCATTTCACTGAAAAGGAACAGTTTTGCTGCTGTAAAACTCTTCATTTAATGCATTTAGTGCATTCTATCATTTGTCACAGATTGCTGGGCCTGTTCTCTCGTTGTCCAGGGAAAGGTTGGGGAGACGCAGCTGCCTCGTCAGGGTGTAGTGAGAGGAGAGCTGGCTCCTGCTCCTTCTGCCAGCACTCATTAGGGTGCTGTTTATTATACAAGCTTATGAAATGATCTTCTGCTTCAGGCCTGCCCAGACCAGCCCTTTCTGCAGAAATCATCTGTTAAATGCATCTGTCCTTTCCAAAGGGATCCACAGAGCTCTGCAGGACTCCTGGAAAAGGGTGTTGGAACACTGGGTCTGCCATGGGGGGCTGTCTTAGTTTTAAAGACAGGTGTCTGCTAAGAAAGGCAGGAGGCTCTCTTTGAAATGGAAAATTTAAACCTCCCCCCTCCAAATTATTATTAAGGGTCTCTCAGGCAAAGTTAAGGAAATAGGAATAGCAGTTCTTTACTAGGAAAAATTAAAACAGAAATACAGTATTACAAAAAGCAAACCCAAAACACTGACAGAGTCAGAATACAACCTGACACCCCGTCAGTCAGGGTGTTGGCAGCAGTCCCATTAAATGGTGGCTGCCAATCCTGGAGTGACAGATGTGGTTCTGGTGGAGCAGTGCTCCTGTAGAAGGTGCAGTTTTCCTCCAAAGGTCCAGTGATGATGTAGAAGCATCTGGTTTTCCTCTGGAATCCAGTGGGTAAGGGCTGCCTTGGTGTTCCAAATCTCAGTTTTTATCTAGGTAGGAAATTCTTGGCTCCTCCCCCTGGGTGGAGCATCTCCCAGTGGGATGATGGAATTTTATCAGCCATGCACTGGGACTCAATGGCCCATTAACAGGAGATATCTCCCTGGAGGAAGGATGGGTTGTGGAAAAGATAAAGAGCACTGCCCCACCTGGTTTCAACAGATTGTGATAGAATACACACTTTTGGTCACATCCTCTATTGCAACCTAAGACAGGGGCCTTTAACTGGGACACAGGGGACATTGCAGCCTCTCTATGGGAAGAACATTGCCACCTTGGCTGTGGGTGACATCTGTGCATCATTTCAGCTGTGATGACCGAGCTGGGTGCCCTGTGTGGCACTGGCAGCACCGAGTGGCTCCCAGCATTGTGGCTTTGCTGTGGAGTGCAGCTGTTCTGGCACTGTCAGTTTCAGGTTCTGTCTGAATACGTTTCCATTTAAATTCTTTCTGATGGCTATGGCAAGACAGACATTTGATGAAGGACTTGTTGCATGGCCAGTCTTGCCTTAACCTCCTGTGCTGCACTCACCTGAATGCAAGGTTTCTTCCCAGCTGCAACTGGCCCATGTAAATGCCTGGGTGTCCCTGCACGTACCTGTCCTGGTGTCCTGCTCAGTTTTATAATTTTAGAGATCTTAAACTGAAAAGAGGAATGTGATTTCTAAGGTCAGATACTGGGCTGAAAATGGCACATGTGGACACCTCCACATGGGCTCTGTAGGACCTGCTAAAGGTCCCACTGACTACTTGGATCTAGCTCAGATGGTATGGTTTATAATGGGAGTGTCAAGAAGTTTTCCAGATTTCCCTTGGACTGCTGGAAAGTACCATTCTGACAGCTGCTTAGCACAGGATTTAATCTGGAGAAGACTGATTTGGGATATCATTAATGCACATAAATGTCTCAAAGACATTTAGGTACCAGAGGATGGTGATAGACTCTTTTCGGTGATGTCCAGTGACTGGACAAGGAGCAATGGCCATAAACTAAAACATAAGAAATTTCACCTCAACACAAGGAAGAACTTATTTAGGTTGAAGGTGGCAGAGCCCTGGAACAGGAAGGTCATGCAGTCTCCCTCCATGGAGACCTCCCAAAACCCGTCTGGAAGTGTTTCTGTGTCACCTGCTCCAGGTGACCCTGCCTTGGTAGGGGGTTAGACTATAAATGGTGGGTGAACAGGTAAGAGACCCTGCCAGCCTGATCATCAGAAAAATCCATAGCTGAAGCACTCAACGTGCAGGGAATTGAAATCAAGTTCAAGTGAGGCTGAGGTGTTTGTTCAGCAGCTTGTTTAGACTTTAATCACGGTTAAATCTTTTAGTTAGATAATTGTTCTATCAGATGATAGTTTGAATTGTGTTGAAGAACAATATGCTAAAACATCTTCAGTGGGAAGCAGCAGAGGAGATGAGTTTGGTTTCTTCTTGTTATTTCTTGCATATCATGGTGTCAGTTCCTGTGTTTTCTGATTACTTGACTTGTGTGGTGTGCATTTTCCTCTACAAACACTGCTCCAAATACACATTTACCACCACTGCCTCACACAATAGCTTGGGAAGCCAGGACTCATTATCAAAGGTCAAGGCCTCTGTGTAATTTGCCTTGGATCAGGAGCTGTTGTTACACTTCCAGCTGTGCTGTGGGAATTGGGACTAATTTCCTAGTGATTATATGCCTGAGTTTTTCATTTATATAGTTTTAGGATTTGGGATCTGTATTTCTCACAGGCTTTGCTGTGAAAAAAGCCAAGTTGCTTGGTGGTTTCAAAGTCCTTGAAGTAAAGCTACAAACAATTTTTTTTTTAGAAGAAATGAATTTAAGCTGTGTTTCGAGCTATGTTTTCTTCATTTTATGGCATTGCTGTGTGCTGGGACAAAGAGCATTACAAGTCTAATGGCTTTTGTGTGGTCTTTCTGTAGGACACAAGCCATCACAGGAGGCTGTGTCTTCCCAAAAGCTGTTCAGTGCATAGCAATGAGCCTTGCCCGTGCTGGGCTGGAGGTGCTTGGATGCTGGTTGCAGCTGGAGGCTTTCCTGTTTCCAGCTGGTTCTCTGCAGCTCCCTGGGCTTGGGTGAGGAAGTCTGTGCACATTGCAAACCATGAGATGTACCAAGTTCTCCATGCTGCCAGGGAAGCATCCAGTTATAGACACAGCCCTTAAGCTTTTTGCTCAGTTTGCTTAGTCCCATGGACTGAGCAGTCCCTCATGGACTGCCAGTCTGGCTGCTGTGGGTGCAAACTGGGAATGCTGGAAAATTCGAGGGGGAAAACTGACTTTGGAGACCTTGGCAAAGAAGACTCATACAAAGGAAATGGGAAACAAATAAGCAAAGAGTGATACATTTTATTGTTGGGGGTTTTTTTCCCCCCATAAGAATGGAAGGCTTTGTTTTGGTTAGGGCATTTGTGCATTTGGGGATTTGCCATGCAGGTGCCAAAAATAGTGTGTTCCTGGGCAGGGGATTGCAGGGATTTGGTGGCTCCATCCAAGGCTCAGTAATTCCCCATAGAGATCTCATGAGAGCAGGCAGAGCTGGTGCAGGTAAGCACCAGGACAGGGGCCAGAGTCCAGATGAGTGGGGCTGCCTCAGGGCACACAGCCTGTGCCACAGCGAGCTTTGGGGAATTAGAACGAGCTTCACACTGAGCTGGCAGCTGCATCTTGCTGCCAATGAAGCCAATGGCAAAGCTCTCACTGTTTTCAGGAGCAGGCAGGCTGAGCCAAAATTGGCTGCTGCTGTGTCTCATTTGCATGGAAGTTAATTATCTGCATCTTCAGGTTCACTTATCTTTATGGAGATGGGCATTAAATCTGACCCCTACTGGTGTCTCAGTCCCCTTTGGACTGGTTTCTATGGTCTCTGTGGCAAGACCCATTTCAGGTGCATTTTTGTACCCCTGCAGAAAGAGCTATGGTTGGTGACAGTCATGTTGTTGTCCCTGCTTTATTATTCAACCTGTATGGAAATGTGCTTAGAACATGGCACTGAGGTGGAAAATCCACTTGGACAGGTAATGCACCTACCAGACATGAAACTTGTCAAGGATTGTCTGAATGCAGCTCTGACCAGGGTTTCAAATGGAAATGTTCTCTCTGAGCATGCAAGGCCAGGAACTTTGTCCATCTCTGACTTTGACCCTCCTTTGAGCAGGGAATGAACTAGAGAATTCCAGAAATACCTTTCAGGCTAAGTTATTATTGCAATCCATATTATGATACTACAAATTTGAATTAGTAATAATGGTGTGACATACATGAGCTCTGGGTGAATGTAATTGGAATATATTCCATAGCATCCTTATTTTTCCTCTCCTTAGCAAAGTGAGATGATGAAAGTTTGTGGGCACTTTGTATAGAAAAATATTTGTGCAGAGCACTTGCCTAAATTGAAGTCTAAAAATCCAGTTTCTGGTTATTCTAAATGCAGCCTGCAGTGTTTGAGTTTTTTGTTTGGTTCATTGTGGTGTTTTGGGGTTTTTTATAATTGCAATTTTTCCTTTGTACTTGAATGCTCTAATAAAGAGAAATTTTTTTAAAAAACATGTCATATGACAAATCATGAATCTGGTAATGGGCATTTCAATGAACGATTGCTCATTGCCCATGGCTCTCTAAGCTTATTTCAAGCTGTATGCAGCTGTGATTCTGCTGTGAAACTTTTTATCATCCAAGTAAAATGTAAAGTCTGATGTGGGTCTTTAATAAAAGGGAAACCTTCTCCTTAGATAAGGAGCTAATTTTCCATGTTGGTGTTTCCAGTGGTGAACAGCCAGTTAATCATGCAAGTCAGTGCCTTGCACTGGGGAAAACTGATGCCAACTATTTTTGCAATGTTACAGGTTGTCACTGGAGTTTGTGGGGCCAGCAGGGCAGTAGCTGGGCTGAAATGGCTTCACCATACACAAAACATCTGAAAGCAGTCCAACATTTGGAATATTTTATGCCTTTTTCTGTCTCTCATCTGAAAACATATTTTTCCCCTATTACCTATGCTTTTCTTCATTCATTTATTGCTAAGCTAGTTCTATGGATTTTAATTTTAAAGATTTATCATTAAGAATCAAATGTGGTTTTCCTGAAAGATGATGAAAATTTTGTATCTTAGTTTGCATTTGGGCTGACTGTTATCAGGTGCTTTGCTGTCCAGATGAATTAATGGGTGGCAGGTTCCTGCTTGCTCTTTTTCTTTATTGGCAATGGATGGGGAATAGAAAGGCAAATGAGAACCAAAAACTTCAAGTTAGATTAACAGAAAGATTAAAGCTTTTAAAGAAGAACCAACACTGTGTGCATATGGTAACTATTAGAAAATGCACGCACAGATTAAAGAAATCTGGATAAGAGTTGAAAAAACCTGGGGAAGCAGCTTCAGTGTTTTTATTTATAGAGGAAAATACCTGGTGTGCAAGGAACAGCATTCCCTGAGTTGCTGTGAGTTAAGGACTGTGGAAGAGGTTGTATTTAATCCTGTAGGCAAGGGAATGCTGGAGATACAAAAAGCCCACTGGGTGAAAGGTGCACCACAAGACAGTAAAAACTGTCCAGAAGGAAATAGGTAATATGAGGGAAACATGCTTAAACCTATTCTGGATTACCCTAGGCTGGTTTGTATTGAATGCTCCCTTTTTCCTCCCCTCCTTGTGGCTTTTACTAGCTTCTATCTATTTCAAGGTTTAAAATATGTATATCAATTTCTTTTCTAAGCACAGGAAATCAAAGAGCTGAATTTCAGCTGTTAAGCTAAAGC
Source organism: Toxostoma redivivum (assembly GCA_013397375.1). Classification (NCBI taxonomy): domain Eukaryota; kingdom Metazoa; phylum Chordata; class Aves; order Passeriformes; family Mimidae; genus Toxostoma; species Toxostoma redivivum. Next base: position 509,637 of record VXBI01001939.1, read on the forward strand.
AACCTAAATAAATGATCGCTGCTACATCAGGCAGCAAGTGTGCACCCATCCATGTGCCCCTGAGAGGGGAAAATTACTGCTTTTTCATAGGAGGACTGAGTTGGTTAAAATATTTAGTAGTTCTTTCTGTTCAGGCTATATCGTGAATATTCACATTCTTCTCTCAGTAGGAAGACAGCACAGATTTCCTTCTTGGCAGAAATTTTAAAAATGGCCCCCTTTACCTGTCCCCATGTTTGATGGGCAGCCTGTGCTGTGCTTGTGGCCAGAGGTTCATGCAGATGTTCATGCCTGTCCACTGTTTCATTCTGTCTCTATCCTGCAGTTGCTGTTTTGGTCAGAGCATCCATCTGTGGGGCTTAGCTGGGCTTCACCCCACACCTTCAGGAAGCCACTGGATCCTCAGTTTGACAGGAAGGTGTCTTCAGCCACCCTCAGATTGCACGGCTTTACTAGACCTGAGTCCCTCTGGACAAAAGCTGTTTTCCATAGGCCTGTCTTGCTCCCACTGATAAATGAGATTTATTTGAGAAGTTTTAGCAAGTCCCCCAAAGGACACACTCCTGACTGCCTGCAGGGGAGGTGCAGGAGAGCCATTTCTGGCTTCAATTGTGATTCAATTTGCCCAGTCAAAATTTCTTGGAAACACTCCTACCTTTTTGTCCTGGCAAATATAGCTTAAGACATATAGCATAATTCAAAACACCTGAATTATCACAGTGTTAGCACAATATAAAGAGTTCTATCATTCAGTGTCACTTCATGGCAGCTAAGAGAAGTGTAATGCCAAATGTAGTGCCAGTGACAAATGCAGAATAACTCCAGCTGCTGATGGTACAAATTGGATTCAGCTACAGCTTCACACATGCTCAAGAAGCTGAGGAGAATCAAAAGTCTATTTAACATACTTAGTGTTTGGGAGTAGTTATAAGGTAGATGGTATTTCACGCTCATTAATCAAGGGCTAGGGGAGAAACTCAATTGTTCAACACGGATTAAACCTGTCCTTGCTGCTCTTACTAAAATGCATCTTCACTTTGGAGCCTTCCTTAAAAAGATAACGCATCTAGATTGTATTAAACAGAAAGTCATGTTTGGGTTTTGCTGGGTAATATTTTAATTTGCAAAATTGCAAGAAAGGCAACACTTAGCTGATACAAACTGTGAGATAAAGTCTTTGGGGTGAAAAGTCCTCTCTTGAATTGACCCATCTGAGGCTAGTGCTCCCCTCTGGAACGAGTAGGGAAGCCGGGGAACAGGGGAATCATGCAAGAGGCAGGAGGGGGAGGGACTCCCAGGCTGCTCTAGGGTCTGCAGAGGCAGAGCCCATCTCCTGGGACCTTGGAATCCAGCTTTGTGTGTGCCGAGAAATTTGGCCACTGTAGCAAAACACAAACACAGTTCCAAAGCTGTTTTAGTGAGCAGAATAGGCTCAGTTAGCAAATGGAATTCATGCTGGCATTACACATCTCTGTTATTGTATTTTGCCAGCAGAGAAATGTGGCAGATAGAAGCAAGAGTACTTTTTTTTTAAATTCCACCAGTAGTAGAGCTTGGCAAAGCCTGGTGCAAACCTGGTGTGAGTTGCCAACCCCATGGCTCCGGGCATGCTGAGGGAGGGATTGAAGCAAACCCCAGATCTTTCCTGGACTCACTGATAAGCTCAATGTGGGCACTAAGCAGAGGCAAAACCTCTCAAACTCCTTGCCAAAGGACTCCTTGTTCCCAGAGGCATCTGGGAGAGGAAATATTATGCAAACTTCAATTCTCTAGTGTGGTTTTAGGATCATATCTGCTAAATTCGGGGGCCTGGGGAGGGGGGGGAAGATCTCCACAAGCAAAATTTGCCAAAAGAGCGTCCAGAGCAGTTCCCTGCATGAGTCTCTGTTGGGTTTATGTGGCTGCTGTTGCTGGATGGGTCCAGAGGCCATTAGATTCTCCAGAGCCATGCATTTCAAGAGGAAAGAAAGGGTCTTAAATATTTTTTTCCCTAGCTTTCTGCAGAGTGTGATCTCCAAATCCCTTTGGAAAGGGAAATTGCATACCGGTTTTCATTGTTGGGTTTCATGAGTGGGGCATTTTTTTCTGCTCTATAGTGCAGCATGCTCTGTTTCTCACAGCTATTAACCTTGTAAATGTGGGTGTTTGAGACTCAGACACTTAAGCAGCTTTAGTTCTTTCCTGGGGCTTGATATATTTTTCCTGAAAATGCATCATTACAAAAGTTTATTAGGAGAAACTGCCATTGGCAGAGCTCTCTTCCACCATAGCCCACATCAGGTGTGTGGTGTGTTGAAGTTTATTTTCTCATCTCATTGCACACAATTTTAAAAGTCAGGCTCTTGGACTGGGGAGGGAGTGGTCTGCCCTCTTTTACCTGCTGAAATTAGTACTAACTAGAAGCTGTCAAGTAGTGATGGGATAGGGATGAATCTGAGGAAGGAATAGAATGGGGCTACTCCACAGGAGTGTTCTACCAAAGTCAAACTCCCTTCACCTTCTGCTCTTCAGGGATTTCTGTCATTAAAGAAGAAAACAATGAAATCAAACAGAAATGGCTCTGAGCTACTTAATTAGTGAGTCTCTGGCAAGTGCAGAAGGTTGGACCAGTCCTTGAGACATTAATGTTTATTTTTCAGGGCAATTTTTCTTTTCTACTCTGTTCCTTTCCAGGTGAATGTGTGGGTTAAAACTCTCTCTGCACTGTTTCTAGAAGAGAATAGCTGCAGCAGCTTGATTCAAACCTCTCAGAAAGCTGCAGTGCCACCCCAGCCCTGCAGGCAGTGGCTCTTGGGGCTGTTTGGGGGATATGGATTGTGGGATCCCAGTGGAGGATCTTGCTGGGCTTTGTGCTACTGTTGGTGTGGCTTCTCTGCCCAGTGCCACATGGCATGAGCTCTTCTTGTATTGTGAATAGCACGCCCAGCTCTTCCTGCAGTTTTCCATTTTTTTCCTCTACTTTTCCTTGTCTTTCAACATTTTTAGTTATTCCTTAAAAATAAGAAGAAAGAATCAGTGCAATGGATAACTCTATGTATATATACCCCCATAATCCCCCAACAATTTAATAATCTAAAATGCTGTCTATTGGCCACATCCAGACCTTATCCACCAGCAAGCTGCTCTGCTGGACTCTGCCAGCAGCATGCAGCAGTGAATGAGATGGGTGTGAAAGTGAGAGGGATGTGAAAGAAAACACACAGAACATTGTGTTTGTCTAAAAGCACAAAAGAAAGTTCTACTAGAGCAGAGTGTTGGATTGTCCTGGGCCATTCCCATTCCCAAAAGGAGTGCTTCAGAGAGAGCCAGTGTGGCTCTGCCACCCAGGTATTCTCCAGGGTATCTGAGTTATCAACATGATCGAAAATGGTCCATGGTGCAAGGGGTAAAACCCTCTGACCTGATGCTCTGAAGGTAAACTGAAAGTTTTGCTTCATTGCTGGGGAAGGAAAATCAGGAAAGAAATGTCAAGAAAAGAAGGCTGAAAAGAACAGCAATTAATCTGTTTGCTTTACAAGCCAGGAAAGACTTGTGAGACATTCAGTGGAGTTTGTTGGATGAGATGCCACCTCCATGGCTCAGGTTAGCTCACTTGCCCTTTGAGCAGTGCTGTGGCCCCTGGGAGATCAGAGCCATGGGGCAGTGGTGCTGCCTTTGCTGTTCCCATCCCACTCAAGAGGGAGAATTTTCTTTTCCCATTTTAATTTGTGCCACTGCTGACAGCAGCATTTGCCTAGGCAGAAGTTGTTCTTACAAGAATTACATTCCTTTTCTGAAATTACTTCCACCACTGATTGCTTAAAAAGAATGGCTGCCACGACAGCTCTTAAATGAAAGCTGCTCAGAGAGCAGCTCAAGAGGTCTCCAGAGAAGCAGCAAATAAAAAGTCTCTTCTGTTTCTGGATTCCTATTGTGCTCTGAAGCAGGGCTGTGAGCCAGCAGGGTGGGGGGAGCCCTGCCTGTGGATACAGAGCTGAGCACTGGGCAGGCTGACTGGGCTAGCTTGTATTGAGAGCTGGCTTGCTCCTTCTCCCTCCATGCTTGGCTTTCCTTTGGATTTTAAAAGCTCCATTTGGAGCCAGAACAGCAAATTGGAGGCCAGTTGTGTGAAGACAGTGTGGAGAGAGACCTGGACCAGAGCAGTGGCTGTGAGCTGGGATGTGACTGGTGGAGATGAAGCCAGCAGGAGAGAGAGAAAAAAATAAAAGCTTTGGGTTGAGAATAAGGTTGTTATTTTCTGCTTTGGCTGCCAGAGGGATGCTGGGGGTTGAGATCTACTGAAAACCAGAGTTTTTCTGGCAGAGGTATGCAAGCCTCCTGACTACACCCCACTGCGAGGAGGATTTGGCACCCAAACAAAGTAATTCTGTGCTGAGGCGCTCTCTCCCAAAGATTTATCTGAGGGGAGAAAAATAAAGGGAAGGAGAAGAAAAACAGCCAGCAGAAAAACCTTAGAAAGAGCAACTCCTGGTTAATGCTGCACTGCAAACTTTGAAAATCAATGGTGACAATTGCAAGGTACTGCACCAGGAGAGCAGCTTGAGCTGCAGAGCTCCAGGTTACCTGCAGACACCTGGGCCAGGCTGGGAGCTGGGTGAAAAGCCATATCTCAAAATGCAGAAGTGGAAATGTCATAGTGTGAATCATGGCACAGGTGACAGCCCTCCAAATGTTACAGTGACTCTGCTAAATAGGAGGCCTAAAGTTTGAGGGTGCCTTGGGAGAGGTGCCTGCTCCTGGCAGGGGGTGAATGACCACAGGGGCAGTCACAGGGGCATGCAGTGACAGGACAAGGGGGAATGGCTTAATGCTGAAGGATGGTAGGTTTAGATCAAATATTAGGAAGCAATTAGGGAGATGCTGGCAAAAAAGACTCCAGAGAGCCCATTTTTTTGCAGGAAACTCTTTGAGTAATTCTTTTCCACATCCATGAAGATTGAAATATCATTTTTTCAGTAAGGGGGTAGAATTAGCAAAATTAAATTTTTGACTTTGAATCCATCAGATTGTAGGAAATGGAAGCAAAAAAATAATTTTTAAAAAGGAATAGAATGGGTGTAGGCAAACACGATGCTTATTTAACATTATTTTCTATTCTCAAAACCAGCATATTGACTTTATTATCAGCCAAACAGATTATGCTTTCTGTCAGCCTACTGTACCCTCACTGCATATCTCCCAACAATTTTTGATTGCTGCTGAGAAGACATTGCTGGCAATTCAGGACTAGGATTTCAGAGAACACCGATTTTTCAGCAGAATATTATGAAGTGTTGAAGAGTTACCAAGAGCCACCGTCTAAGGCTGATGTTATTTATATCCTCTGTGTCTGGTACAAGTGATAAATCTGCAAAGACAGTGAGGATCATATCCTGCAGCCCATACTGTAAGGGCATTCCGTATCCATAAATTAAAAACTAATGTTTATTTCTCCTTAATTAAATACCCCATTAGCCACAGATTGTGTTAAAGTATTTAAAAGGAAGTAATGTAATCAATATACCAACTGTGCCACTGTAAACATACCTCATATGCAGTAAGTGCCAGGTTTTCTTTCTTTGCTGAATTGTGAGTGCTTTGAAAAGGATAGAGAGAACATTGTGGGTTGAGATGATCTGTAAATGCAAAAATAGAATTTTTTTCTTGACTCTCATGAGGGCACTTCAGCAAGCTTGGTAATGTTCAGTATTTTTTTTTGATAGGCAGCATTTCTCCTAAAATCTTCATCTGCCTCTTAGGTATGTGTGTGTGTGTGTATATGTATATATAGATAAAATTATTATCCAAAGCAGAGGATTTTGTACTCCCCTTGGCTTTACTCTTCATGTTGATTACATTTTGGTTTGTTTTGGTTTGGGTTTTTTTGGGTCTTCCATGCTTGGGCTAGAAGCTGATGGGACCACTACATAAGGTGTTGGTATAGTGAGAGGTTTCCCCTTGCATGAGGCCTGGGTGAGGTGGGTGGATGCCCAGCTGCTCCCTCCTCCCTTTCCATGGTGATAACAGGCTTCTGTTCCTGCTTCTGTGGCCACTGATGGCAGAAGAGGCTTCACATCTCAGAGACACCAGGGCCTTTCCAAAATATGCCCAAAATAGAGGGGAAGGGAGGAGAAGCCTGGCAGTAACCAGGTGGAGAAGTGCAGAGATTATTTTCTTCTTCAGTCCTTAGGGAACCAGGTTAAAAATCAGGCTTTAAACCAGTGAGGAAATAAATGGGTTTTTTCCCAATAAAATAAATATTCTGCAGCCCATCCTCTCCCTTCCTGGTACCGGGAGGAGCTCAACCAGAAGCATAAAGTGCCTGATTTAGTGTCCACATGTTCTCAGCAGGTACTTTCTCCCCTCTTGTTATTACCTTGCAAAATGTCCATTGTATCGAGGTAATCAATGGGAATTTTTGCAGCCACTTTCTTTCCTCAGAAAAATATCCCTAGTGTTGTGATGATAGGAAAAAAATGTCTTTTGTGAAGATAATCTCTCAGTTGCATTAGTTTACATGTGCTTTTAATGCCAAGAACCTCAGACAGCTTAAAAATAATAAAAATGAAATGTCAAGCAAATAAAAGTTAATTAAACACACAGTGAGAGAGGCTTAATTTTAGTCCTAAAAGGAGCTGAAGCTTTTGCAGAACATCTCTACAAAGGTAACAAAATCCCTCACTGCAAGGTGTAAAATATCCCCCACTCCCTGGCAAGAAATGAGCACAGTACCAGAAGAGCATCTGTACTCCAGGCACCACCAGATGTGGAAGAGGTCATTTGCTGGGGGTTTGGGGAAATTAGAAAGCAGTGAACTAACACAGACCCTCCATGAATTGTTGTATATTACCAATATTCCTGAAAATCTTCATGCAGAAAGAGATCTGAGTTATTCCAAGCCCAATGCAACACAAGATTTAAAGGTCAGCTCCTTTTCCCATGGCAGTCCACAGAGGTGTGTGTTTCACCGGAGGCCAGGCTGAGCTCCAGGCTCTTCCCAGAATGTTTTTTTTTGTTCCAGCATATCAGCCATGCTGAAGCAAAGAGGAGAGCCAGAAGAGCAAACGAGACAAGGCAGCAAATACTGCAGTGTGACCAAGTGGGTTTCTACTCAAACAAGTGTTTCCCTGACAATAGCAGAGGTTTTCATAGGAACGTTCCCTTCCCTTGCTGAGACTCCTAACGAAGGTAATAAAACAGCAATTAAATGCTTCTCCATCACCACAGCTCAATCAAAGATGCAGACATCAGGTTTATGCTCTGCTCCAGGGCAGCTCCTGGGGCTGCAGGGTCTGGGTGGGGAGCAGAGCTGCAGGAAGGGGTCACATCCAGCACCTGGGTCTGTGCCTGGCCCTTCAGGACCACAGGTGAGATAGGGAATGTCTTAAAAAAAAAAATGAAAGCCCACAGAACAAGGGCTATCAAACCAAAATGAAAGGACACCAAAGTAAAATTACAGTGGTGGGTGGGGCTCTCCTGGTGGGAAACCTCCTGCCCTGGCCAGGACCCCAAGCCTGCTTAAATGGCTCCAACCAGTGGAGGAGGCTTGAGGTTATAGCCAAAATAAAAATGCCAGGACTTGCTAACAACCACTCCCAAAACTCACCATGAGGGTTGTATCTTCAGACAGCACAAATGCCAGGAAAAGAAGGGAGAAGAGAGGTTTGCTCTCCATTTTATTTATGTTAAAGGGTTGTATGCTGCATTTCCTGATAAATTTTGAATAGATATAAGTTAGCAACAGAAGATATGAGACATGCTGTATTTAATCTTGGCGTCTACCAAGCTTTCCTCACCGCTGACCCATCACTGATTTATGTGTGCTGTGGAATGTGCTGACTTTCCTAATGGATGGGTAACATCATTTCATATCCCAGGAAGTAATAAGCTGCCCAAAATGTCAGACCTCCAAACTGATGGGTTTCAGTCAGGCTCTTTTCTTTAGTCTTTCTCTGCATTCTGCATGTTTTTTCTTAAGCACCATCTAGGAACAATTTGCACAAAGTGGATGGTATTTTGGTAAACACTTCACATGTAATCTTTAACAATAAAACAGCTTTGTTAATTGCTGTAACAGATTAAATGCTCCTTCCCTGAGCTGGCCTAGTTTGGAGGTTAAAATTATATGGCCTAAAAGGAAAAAAAATGGAGGGGGGAAAGGTGCTTTCATTCTGTTTGTATTATTTTGCAATACAAAAAGAAAAGAGATCAGCATCATCAGGAAAGCAGACTTCATCTTGACAAGTAACTGTGTTTTGAAATGTAATTATTGGGCCAGACTCACAGCATGGATAACCCTTAAGGTTGTGTGTCCTTGGAGCAGAGATGAACAAGGTGATAATAATGCAGTGACTGTTTTTTTCATTTTGCTTTCTCTGTACTTACAAAGAAGTGAACCCTGTTGCTCTGTTGATGAACTTGCAGTGCAATGCAAAGAAAAGCAGCCAACATTTGCTGTTAGATGCACAGTGCATTAAATGCATGAGGACATGAGCATACAGGTCTTTTGCTGAGTAGTGGCAGACAGACAGCAAATACAGTCATGTATCAAATCTTTTTATTGTGGGGGAGCTATGGGATTACCTGCACATCTTTATATGATCACTTAGTTTAAAAAAAGGAGCACTTTGGTGGTTTCCCACCTGGGACAGGTGGTGTGGGCTGTCAGTGGGAGCACGCAGTGAGCCAGAGGCAGCACTGCTGTGTGTGCCATGCTCTCCTCTCCATGACAGAGAGATCTTTCTGTATCCCCTGACTGCTCATGGCTCTCAGCTTGCAGGGACCTGCACAAAGGTGCCAGTCAGCCCAGGGCAGGCAGGGGTGGCACTGATTAAATACTTTCCATAATGATGTGCTATTAGAGGGATTTTAACTAATCCTGGGAAAGGACACATTTTGCTGTTAAACTAGTAAAGATTAGGTGATATTTGAATTACTGCTTTGCCCCTTTCATTTCCAAAGACTATGAACATGTTTGCATTAGTTTCCCCACTCAAGAGGTTTGTATACTCCATGTCTTGTCTGCCAGGACTGGCCATCAGTCTTTCCTGATGCTCTCTATTGTCCCAGTATCTCCAGTGACTACACAAAGTGCTGGATGCTACATGCTCATTCCAGATTTATCAGTGCAATTTGCATATAGTTAATATTTATGCCTCACTGATGTAAAACTTGAATATTATTGGTTTATTAACTTTTTTGGGGGGGAAGGTCGTTACTCCGCTTTATGGAGGTGTTTAAAATGTGCAGAACTCGATATGCACAACTTTGATTGCATGCATAAAACTCGTAGGAAGTTCTGTAATAAAGCTTATAGAGCAGACAGTAAATGTCTTCATGTTTGGAAGGAACTAGATGTACTTTTTGTTTTCTGATGAGTGGTTCATCAATGTTAAGAAACAATTTTCCATTAATCAGGGCGTATTTCAGCTGCAACCTGCCCCACGTGTCTGTGTGGGTAGGTCAAGGAGCAAGGGTCACTTTTTGTGAGCCTGGGTCTGCTTCTGCAAATTTTCCATCAGTGCTCTTTCAAGCCATGGTCTCTTCTCTTATATAGAGAATGAGATGCATTCTTCAAATTTTCTTTTTCAGCAAGCAAGCAAACATAAAAGGTGGAAAAAGTTTAGTACTGAAAATGTTTTCATTTTTCTTGCTGGTAGGGTATTGTTGTGTCAAAAAGATTAAAAAAAAGTAGGAATTGTGCTTGTTGGAGTAAGAGAACAAATCAGAAAAGCATGGGGTAATACAAGGAGAATTCTCCTGCCAGATGCAATATATCCATCCAAACAGCCCTTTATGTTTGACCATGCAATGCTGGTGATCTCTTACGGCTGCTGAGGGTGCAAGATGAGGAAGAATTGGACTGGACAAGGTTAAACAATCTTTCAATCCTCCTTTGTTATTGAACTCTAAAATACCCTAAAGAATCTGTAGTTTATCTTTCATATATAGAGGTTTGCAGTGACTTATTTTCAGTTTGTGTGTTCTGAACTAGTGAAAGGAATGAATGTTGTGCAATTAATTCATTTATCAATCACACTCAGTAAATGGATTGTCTGATCTGAAACACAGAGGTAGAAATTAAACAGATTAATGTCTTTTCTCAGCTGAAGCAAAAGCAGTGATCAGAGCTGGCTGAATTAACCTCAAAATGAATTGACACCATTTCTGCAGACACAAGTAATTTCTGTCATGTCTGTGGTCTTGTTATTCAATCTCCATGAAGCAGTCAGGCATCCTGGCAAAGCTGGGACTTTTCAGAACATCAGCCTGTGTGGTAATTCATGCCAGCCTGCCAACATTCATCTTTTATTGGCCTTTATCTTTTCAGAAGAGGAGGAATGACTTGGTGTTTTCATCCCTCTCTGTCAGTGCCCAGTCATTATGGGAGAAACTGCTGATGGAGCCAAGGTGTTTAATTCACAGATCACAGGAGTGCAGCAGGGAAACCTCCCTCCCTCCCTTCTTCCCTCCCTTCCTTCTTCCCTCCCTCCATCTGCCCCCCAGCCAGGAGCCCAAGCACTCCCTGCAGCACCCCAGCACTCAGGGGGTAGCAGGAGGGAAGCAGACACTGTGCATTGACAGATCTATGTTCAGAACTGGGGGCTCCAAAAGGAAGGTGTTTCCTGGGCAAGCTGAACCAGGTATGGTCCTAGAAATAGACATTGCTGGAGGCAGCAGACATTCCATGAGCCAGGCAGAGCATTCCTTACCTTGTATTGGAAGGGGCTGAACACTGAACTCAGCTTCCTGGTGCCCCACTGCTGGGAGAGGGGATAGGATCTGCTGTAGGAGTGGAAAGCAGGGGGAGAGTGGCTGAGAATGTGGGAGATGCAAATGGAAGGACCTGAGTTCCCGGTGAGCTCAGAAAATGCATTCAAATAGGCCAGTGGGGTACAGGCTACCTGCTTGTTGTCAGCTTCTGTGGTGGCAGCCAAAATTTGTGGACAGACCTGAAAGGTCTGGTTTTGGTTCATCTGGGCCTCTGAACTGGTGAATGCAGCACGGAAAAAGAGATGCATTCAGGAGAGAGGAGCCTGAACTGGGCAGAGGCAGGGACTTCCCTGCCATGGTAGTGGTGTTCAGCCTCTGCCCAGAACCTCCTGCATCGCCTCTCCAGAGGGGAGAGGAGCAGCCAAGCTGCTCCACTTGGCCATCACCTCCTTTTTCCTCCTGAGTGATCTCACAGCGAGTAGAGCTCCCAAAAGCAAGAGCCTGCCCGGAGCTGAGCAGATTGTGCAGAGCAGGGACAGAGCTGTCTCTGCCAGCCGCGCTCCCGTCCCTGCCTGGCTCCCGGGGATGTGCTGCCAGTTCAGCTGCTCCTGGTGCCAAGCTCTGGCTTTTCTTTTGTGCAGGCAAGTTACCCTCGGAGAGCACAGAACTGCAGAGCTAATCTCTGTTCCTAATTTGCCATTAAAGTTTATTTTCAGCAAATTATTCAAAATATCCACAGCACAGCTGTTCCACATTAATCTCTTCTTTCTTGCATTTTTTCCTTTGGCAGGAGGCAATTTCTGTCTGTCTGTTTGTTGCAGAGCCTTGTACAGGAGACAGGAGCCTGATGAGCACTTGGGGCAGGGAGAGAGTCTATGGAGGTGGGTTTTACCCAACAGGAACTTGGAGAGAAAGTGAGGAAGGGTAAGCCATCACCTGAGACATCCCTGGAGCACAGGTACACCAGGCTGATCTGATGTCTGGGGAGAGACCACTCAATCTGAATTATCCTGCCAGCCTCATCTCTAAGAGCTGAAAAGGCTGTGCATGGGCCAGCTCATTTCCTTTACTAATGACAAGAGGGATTAAAGCTGAATATTTCCTGAAAATCAGGTTAGTGCTGTGTTAGTCAGTGGGCAGCAGAGGGTTGCCTCTGGGTAACAGTGTAAGGTCAGAAATTTAGTTTTAACTTTTGAAATCACCCTTTGGGCAGCTAAAAAATGATGCTACAATAGCTCATTGATACTGCAGTCTTGAAAGTAAGTTCTCTTTACATAGGTCCTTTAGACATTAAATAGGTGATTTGAATTAACCATTAACTATTATTGAATTTAATTATTTAATGTTTGTGTTAAATAATAATAATAATTTAAAGTAATATTGATGTATAATATATAATATTTATTTAATTTTGTTATTGAATTAATTACTAACTGTAATGGAATATTATTAACTACTACTTGAATTGACTACTAACACAATACAAATTGATGCCTTTGAATAGCACAGGCCCAATTTGTAATGGAAAGTCAATTTGTCCAGGTACTTTTAAGTGTGTGGTTTGCAGTTGTCCTCTTTCTCAACCCAGTTACTCAGAAACATGCCTGGACTACTGTGATATTTTTTAAAATATTATTTATTTTTTTGAGCAGCTCTATCTTCTTCTGTTAACAGACTCTAAAACAGTTCAGAGCAGAAGGTGAATGGGCATTCAGTCAAAATGGGAAATGTCAAATGTGTAAGCTGGTAAATGTTGCATGTCTCAAGATGGAGAGTTAGCACGGACAAGAACTGGAAAATATGTACAGTGTCATTTTTCCTACAAATTTAAGACTGAACTCTTCTGACCCATCCATCCTGTGTGCCATACTATTAGATGCAGCAAAATATTGGCAGTACCAGAACTGGGGGGGAAATGTTTGTCTTATTAGAAAGTGTATCTGGTTGGAGATTAGGTTCATCTATTGCAGTTTTTAGAAAAATGATATGATCTTCAGCATTCAATTTGCATTTACCCCATTCAATAGCCTGAAAGTCATGGGGTGTTTCAAAAGGGATATTTTCCTGTTCATTAAATCCCACTGGAATCTAAGACAGAGCACTGTGACTTTCAACCAGAAACGTGTGGCAGTGCTCTTTGGGGAGTGAAGCCATGTACAATAACACTGAATTAGGACCAGTCTAGATAAAATACATTTGAGCAAATTTCATGTCTGTTAGTTCAGACTCCTCTTAGGACCAAAATACTCATGAGGTACTTGGATGGGAAAAAAGAGGCAGATCTTGATTTCTCCTCCCTCATTTGACCGGGAGGATGCTGCACAGTAAAGGTCAAATTTTCTTCAGTTGCTTTGAAAAAGATGCAAAAGGAAAAGTGAAAGGAAAGGGCAGCAGATAAAGATACACAGCAGATGGGGCAACGTGGTGCTTTGAAATCAACTTCATAAAATACATCTTAAATGGAGGAAGGATTAAGTTAAGAGGATGGCATGTAAAAGCAGAGGGAAGAGTGATGCTAGAGCTGGAAAATGTAAGTGCAGGAAGGCAGAGATGTGGCCAATGTTTCAAGAGGAAGATCTGGTGCCTCTCAAGTTTATGGGAACTTTTTTGTTGGATTCTCTGGAGCCAACATTTCCACCTTTTAGCTGGTGATGCTGGTTTTGAATCATGAGCAAGATGCTTTACTCCATCTGAGCACAACTTGCAGTGAATAGTAACACACCTTCCAGAACCAGAGGTGATGAAACAGTCTTTAATATGTTTCTACCTTCCCTTTAATTCAAAGGTTTAATCTTGACCAGTGAACCACCCATTCTCAGAATCAGAGAATGATTCAGGTCTCTCTGAATAGCTACAGGAAGAGAAAACCCACCCGATTTCCCCATCTGGCTCTGTGTTTGATATGGAGTTAGGAAGAGTGGTTGGTAAGCATAACCCGGGATAACAGTGCTCTAAAGGTTTTCCTGTCTTAAATCTGTTCCAAAAAGCAGAAAAAAAACCCTACCAGATGTCAATTTTGATAAAATTAATGAAAAAATATGGTTCAGGAACAATTTTATGAAATACATTTCTACATCTGTTAGTCAAACAAAATTAATTCTTTAATTTGAGGCTGTAAGAAAAGCTCTTAAAAAGATACAAAGTCCAATTTGAGCCACTGCAAATGAAAGAAACTTCTGAAATTTAAAATATGTTGCATTCTTCCTGCAGTTTAAGCTATATCTCGGTATTTTTGATTCATCTGGTTATTCTGAGTAAAAGGGTTCATGGGTCTAGGAGGCTGTAAGCAGGGAGAGACCTGCTGGGGGAAAAGGAGGCTCTCCAGAGGATTTGTAGGAAGGTGAATTTTCTGGCATCCAGGCTGTTGTGGATGCTCTATGTCCCCACTACACCTCACTGAGACCAGGGCTCTGTGTGCATAGTCCAGCAGCCAAATTCCTGCCTTAGTCATGAAGTGTTGGGTTGTGCTGGGGACATTTTGTGGCTTTTGTGAAAACGTGTCCTGAAAGCATTTTTTCTTTCATTTTGATGAGGAATGGGAATGCTTTGGAATCTCAGAAAATGCCCAGGTTAAAACATACCCCACTGAAGGTACAGGAGCTCCCTGTAGCACCTTATCAAACAGCACAGCAGGAATATGCCCTTTCTTTAGGCAAGTGGACTCTTTCCTGAGCTGTCCTTCTCTGTACATCAGAGCAGAGCTGAATCTCTGCAGGTAAAATGGAAATAATTTCCTCTTGACACAAGTTTATCCTGATGTAAGGCTTAATTGATAGCTCGCAGGGCACTTGTGTTTTCCAGGCTGTTGGTTTTGCTCTAAGCACAAAGTTACTCAGTGATGAGAATATTTTGACAACTCTGCCTATGTGTGCTCAGGAACTGCAGTTTGGTGTGAATTTTCAGGGTGTGTTGACCCAGTTTTAAAGCCTAAAATGAGCATGCTCTAGATTGATATGGAAATACTGTAGTTGGCAAAATAAAACAAAGAAATTGTAAATAATCAGAAGTGGAGTACATGCTGCACAAGAACTTTTAGGAGAGTTTTGCTTAGCTGGCAGAGGTGTGTTTTTGTCCTTAGACTTTCTCCAGAAGGTAATTTTTAAAAAATGGTGCAATTCAGCTCCAAGAAACTTGTAATTCTGACCCACTTGCATGTCCTCATGGACAGCTCTCTTCAGCAAATCCCTGCCTAGCTGTAAACATACAAAAATCAACATGTCAAATCAAACAGAATTAGTTTTCACATGTTACTTCATTATTCCTTTGCCATCTCAGGTCTAATAAATGTCTCATTTCAAATTCTCTCTCATATTTGTGGTGTTTATTTGTATGTGCTTATCAAAGCTTATTTTTAGGCAATTCATGGCTCTTTCTTTAAGAATAAAGAAATCCTTTTTGGGTTTTTTTTTGTGCACACAGCACACAGAGCTGGGAAGCCTGTGATTGTTTTCTTTAGATGATGTAACAAGTTGGCTTCTTCCAAAATATTATGCTCTGGGGACTGTGTTTGGAGGAAGCATGAGAGAACATTTGAATACATTACCAGATCTCTGCAATACATCCGTGTGGTTTTTGTGTCTAGAACAGGGTTTTGACTAGAAGTGTTCAAACCATTTTGCTACAAACTCTCCTGACAATGCATTCATGCTGTCCGTACAGTCAGAAAAACATTTACATGCTGGAGGATAGTTGATTTTGGTACATGATTTGAATGTGGAAAACCATTTGTACTAATTATACACACACAAAAAAATCAGTAAGGAAGTTCTGTGTTAATCTCTTTTATTTTTTTGATCCAAAATCTGGCTATAAATAAGAGTGCATTTGCTTAATAAAGAAGTGTTATCACTTTGCTTCACCATTTCCCTCTTAGGTAAAATTAGCTGTGTTGCTAAGCCATCAAAATGCAGCTGAAAGGATAACAATGATGAGCCCAGCTGTGCCCCTCATGCTCCCACAGAGCTGCTCCTGCTCTTTGGTTCATCACTGCCTTTTGTCTCTCCTCATTGAGGAGCACACAAATTATGGTATTGCCATTAAATATTAATTCTCCTTGGCCACTTTTTATTCCAGGAGGTGCTGGGAAGGTGACATGGATATGTGCTCACGGTTCCTCCCCAGAGCCTTTTTGGTAGGGGCAAAATGAGGAGTAATAACTAGATTACTGCTGCTGTATGAAGGCAACCAATTACTAGTTGAAGCAGGTAATTATGATGCTGAACACAGCTAGGAAAGTTAACATCTTGGCAACTAGTTGAAATTTAAAATAAAAGCTCACCCCCATTATGTTCTGTTTGTAGAGGAACTGAGCAAATAGTGTTTGCTCAATCCAAAATAATAAATTTGGATCCGACTTCCCTTGCACTGGGATAATAAGTGTGGGATTTCACATCTGGCCTTTCAAGCTGGGCTTGTTTTAAAAAAAGCATCATCAGTAAATTAATTTTTTTTACTAAAGCCATCAGAAATTGCTTACCAGGATTTTGCAGCGGGGTGAATATTTTCTTATAACTTCTTATGACTTCTGACTTTGGCTTGATGAGTTTCCTGTTCACCCTGATAGCTTTCAAAATGGAAGGGAGAGTCTAAAATGACAAAAACAGCAAGGAATAAAAATTGTGTTGGCAACTGCAAGCTGTGTGAACATTCAGACCGCCCCAAATGTGGGTGTCTGCAGAGTTACTGCAGAGAACAGCAATGCTCATAAGCAGATTACTGAGTCATGAGCATGTTCTGAATGTGATTACAAGCAGAGAGACAGAATTAGTCTTTGATTTCCATAAAAAATTAATGAGAGAGACAGACAGGGACAGACAAATTGGAGAGTTCACTTGGTTAATTTTCTACCCAGCAGCTATTGTAAATGTTCCTCTTATTTAGCAAAGGAAGATACTAAGTCTATATTGGTTGTGCTGGCCAAGAAAAACTATTAGTGGGCTGGAGGTTTACCTGGGGGCAAACTGTCACAAATTAAAAAAGTGACAGCGTGCTCATTTTGGGACATTTTGATGCATCTTTCACAAGTGCAATCAATTAAGAGCTACTTTAGAAATTATATTTGGCTGCTGTGCTCCCGAATCAGCTCTGTCTTCATATGGACTGATTCTCTCCCTTGAAAGTAGAGTCTAGTAGTGTTTTAAAAGGTATTAGTGAAATTATGGCCTGCTACAGATGGGATAAAATGGGATTAAATCATCATTAATGCTACAGATGCAGCAAGTGCTGCATCTCTAGGATATAATTTTATTTCTTTTATTCATGGCTGCAGGGCAGCTTCTAGTTGAAATGATACAACCCTAGCAGTGGGTCTCTGAAGCAGAGCTGTGGGGTTCGCACCCTTTCCCATGGATTCTGGTTTGAATCTGCCAAGGCTTTAACCAGTATTTAAGTACAATTTACCTCAGCCATGCTCCCTCAGCTTTCACTCAAGGCAGCCAAAATGCCACCATTTGGCAGAAATATCTACTGCTCCAGATAATTTGTGAGGAACAAAGAGTTCTGATGTTGTCTACAAAATGGAGTTTGCTCTAATTTGCACTAAGTACCAATGATCATTTTGGCAGAGATTTCTTATCCAGATCTAATGTCCTGTATTTAGACTATTTACAGATGGTTAAACTGTGAGATGATGAGTTCATCCCCTATTTAAATGCAACTCACAACAGAACATTGGAAGCTATACTTTAAAAGGAGTAATTGCCCTGACTATTGAAGATTTTGTTCCCATGGAAAATGGCTGTGAAACTTGTGTTGTTTAATTGTTTCCAACTTCTTATTTTTTCTCTTTTTTGTTTCTTTAGACCTTACAAAATGCTGACTTTTCAGTGAGAGGCAATAAAACTGTTACAAAGCTTATAATGGAAATGGGCATATCTGTCTGGGTGTAGCCAACAGATATTTTCTCTGTAAAATAACAATAGTAAAGATTCAGCTTTAGAGTCAGAATATTTAGTATGAGTATGTAAGGTTTTCTAGTTGACTTTGAGATGAAATATAGAAAAATTCAGGTCCACTGTGTGTTGGGAGGAACAGCCACTATAGTAAACAAGGTACTATTTCTTTAGATATCTTGCAGGATTATTGGCAGGTAAGACACATGTTTTGTTTCTGCTTTTATATTCTCTGTTATGATAGTGTCTGCATCAGCATCTTTGTGTTACAGAAATGCCATAAATAATTCATATCTTTATTTAAATAAATGTGGCTTTATATTCCAATTGGCATGAAAAAGGCCTTTATTTTCTGTATCATTGTGCATAGTTGTCATACCAGCCCCTTATTTCAAAATGTTTGTGAGTCACTCAGAACACATCAGTAAATCAAGCTGCAGCAAATTTAGCCTGAAATTTAATTAGATGATCAACAATCATAGTTCTGTACTTTCCTAATAAAATGCATCTCATTGCAGACAGCTTACAAGGCATTGTCACCACACCTGAACCCATTATTCTTGAAATAACATGGGAAAACATGAAGCAATTCTGTTGGCTGTGTTCTTCTGAGTAACAGGGGTCATTGAGAGTCATTCTAGATCAGTTAGTGATGTGTAACTCAGCAAAGCAGGAAGGAACATAACTCTGGCAATCCTTGCTCCTGTGGGATGGGAACCACATTAAAAATAACCTCCATGGTCAGCAAGCCTGGCCTGGGTAGGGAAAGGATTCACTTAGTTATGTGAAGAGAAATCAAATGGGTAAATTAAAGCAATCAGATGTGGGAGGCAGCTCCTTCCACACACAGCACTATATAGCTGGAACATGGACCATTCATATTCACATTAGTTTTTGCTGAGCTACAAAGATGGATATCTACATGAGTTAGAAGATAATAAAAAATTCCACAGATTAAGGCATATAGGGTAGGTCAGAACAGAATAGAAGCACAGGCAGGAAAAAGCTGCATAGCCTAGAGGAATATGAATCAATGGAGATTGCAAAAAAGTGAAGAGGAACACATGCCTTGATTTCATATTGCAAAGCCCAAAAAGACCTCAAGAAAGAGTAAAAACCTTGCTGACCAGCCTGTGAGGAAACAAATAGTCTTTCAGTATATTTAGTTTTCCTGTTTCCAGGGAAAAAGCAACACAGTGACTAGGATTTTCCCTATCTTTCTCGTCCGTTTTTATGATCATGGAAAATTGTTTCACAGTTTTTCCTATAGTTTTTCTGGACTTTTTATGTAAGTCTCTTTGTGAGTATTAGACTGTAAGCCTTTCTTTCTTATGGATAAGAGTGCTTCTGACAAAATTTATCTCTGGTGGAGTTACATCTAGATCTCAAGTCCTAACTCACGGGTAAGAAAGTGTAAAACCTAGATCTTGTTGTGAGTCGACCTGAAAACCTGCCAGGAACAGGGTGGCAGAGAGGAGCCATTCCTTGGAGGTGGCTTGGAAACCGTCCCTCCAGCTGGGGTGGAGCCCAAGCTGCAAAAAAAGTAGGTATGGGAGCAGGGAGCTCCTGCCTCTCAGTGGATGCTTCTGAACTCTTAATATTTTGATTTATTGTACACAGTCTGTGTGCTTCTCCTCTCCTAGAAGTATTATAACTTCTCTTCCTCTACTAAAACCCCTAACCTAAAATATGTCAAATGGTCTAAGCCTTGATTATATATGCTACCGACCTTTCTTATTTAGAAAAGAATATCAGTATCCCTTGTTTGTCTAATGAAGGTTAAGTTTAACCTTCAGGGCACAGTGCAAAGAACATCTGTTTATTCAGTCTTTTAGCCTGGGGTCTTAGAAGCACGTTTTGTATTTGGTACTTCTGGCTGACATTTGTTAACTCAGTTTGCACGCATTTTTATGTGGTTTCTTGTACCCCAAGGCAGTTGTTTAGAATATAACATGATGGGATATAAGTATGTATATATATATATATATGGCCAAATTATTATTATTGAAGTTATTCCTGCTGGAATATGAAGAAAAAAATTAGTTTTTGAGATCTTAAAATCCTCACAGGTCTGCAAGATTTTCATCAAGATTGGGATGTGGCGCTGGACACACTGGAATTCAGCAGCAGATGAAGCAGAGAAAGAGAGGCAAAACACCAAATCTGACTGGTCTGAGCCTTTTGCCTCTGTGGGGAGAAGCTGCTGTTGAGGAGCAGCGGGTGGTGACCCACTGGGGTGGGCATGAGGGAGCTCAAACCTCTGTCGATGGAACCTCTCAGTCTCCAAACCTCTTCTGCCTGTGTGGCTCGGTGGCCCCACCAGTGTGTCAATGTCAAATAAACTGCACAGCATTGTGCCATGCCCTGGCAGCTGTGCTTTGGGTGGGGACACAGCTGTGTCCCATGTGTCACAGGCTGCATCCCTGCCTGGGGGACACCTGGCCCCTCCTGGGTGACCAAGTCCTGGGTCACCTTTTGAGATCTCTCAGTCCCATCTGTGCTGGGTGTGATTTCCTATCTGCCAACACAGTGCTGCATGAGACTGCAAAGAAATGTGGGTTTGCAAGAAAAGCCCTTTTCCAGTAGAAATCATGCTTAAATGTTTTTTCTTATTTTTGTTGTGATTGCATAGAACTTCTTTTAATGACATTTAAATATGGGGCCAAACTTGAGCTGATGGCACCTCATTAAAGCCAAGGGAATAGAAATTCAAATGTGCATCTTCCTCCAAGTGGTTTATCTAACAGCAGGAGCTTATTATCTGGTGTGACACTGTTATCTGTCAGGAACTGTATCTGTACCAAGCTGAAGACAGATACATTTAAACACAGAGGATTCTGAGTGTTTCTGATGACTGAGATAACCAAAAACCTGTTTAAGGGTTCAGTACAGTTTACTTAATGACATCAAATATTCAAATGTGTTTCTTTATTGGTAGGATTATTGCACTGCAGAAGAAAAATGAGGCTTCTTATGATGCCTTAAGAAACCTAGAAATGAAACAACAGACACTTTGGAGATAATATTAGTATAGATGGTAATATAAAGTCTGGTCTATATTGGAGGCCTCCAGGGGCAAATACAGAAAATGTCCACAAACCTCCACGGGGGTGCATACAGTTTTATAAGTTTGTTAAATTAGCATAATTGACAAAAATCATGAGTTAGGAGCACAGGTAGTGATGCAATTCCCCCAGTTCAAGCCCCTTCTAAATCCTCCCCCTCTCAGATACAAACTGAACCTGTTGAGGAAAATGTGTCTTGAAGAGCTGTTTATTGGCCTTGGTTCCCAGAGAGGACCAAGATAGGATAGGGCCTTTGGAATATATTTTGGAATATATTCTGCCTATTAGGGCAAGGAAAAGTACTGGGAAAACTAGCTATGAATACAATAATAGGCTACAGTGTTACAAATATACTTGTAAAGAATACAGAGAATATATAAAAGAAAAAAAGAGGCAAAAATCAGTATGACATCACTTAATGCAAGGATTTGCAGACAGAGAGCTCAGATAGAAATGGATGAGTGTGTGCAGAACTGTACCCTGCCTATACTACCTCTCTTGAAGCTCTTCATTTTTCTGTAGCAGTGCTCCCCAAGGAAAAAAGGAAGCTATTGCTGTGCCCCTTTACAGATATTTTCATTCACAAAGATTTAAATGACAAACTCTCAGTTCTGCTCCTTTGCAGGGTTGATCCCATTGGCTCTGGTAGCCCCTCACTCCCTACATGCTGTCAGATTGGAGATGCACCTGCATCCCCTCACGTGCTGCTTACATTTCCCTGCACCCGCTCCTTAAACATCTCCCTGGCAGCAAAAGGGCTCTGCTCCCTTTTGGTCAGGTGCCAGGTGTCTGTTCTTGTGTTCTCCACCACTTGTGGGCAAATAACTGTTTCCTTCTCTGAAGCTGGAGCACGCTCATGATCTTCTTCCACAGCATCACTCTGGGCAGAATCTCAGAAACAGGAAAGTCTTGTATCTCTTTCTGATAGAGCCACCTCATGAAGCCCCAAACCATTTGCAAGGACGCCTCTAATTTCCATTTTCTGATTTCTACAATAACGTGCTGTGGGAAAAGTCATCTGGATATTTCTCTTGAAGCAGTAAATTAAGATGTCTTTCAAGATGTCCTCTGAGCCTGTTACCATAAATGTCAAAAGCTTCTGATGAATCTGCCCTCCCTGACAAGACATCAGTTTGCTTTCAGGTGTTACTGAACATTTTCCCCTGCAAGAAGGTCTTGTGCCTTCCTGGTCACAGGCAAGCAAGAGCAAAAGCATTTGTCCTTGGCCTGGTATTTAAGCATATAAAATTATCACCTCCAGAGATGGATTATTTGTGAAGCTTTCTTGGGAAAACCATGTTATTGCTTGGAAATCACACACCCACGTAAGGATGATCATCTGCAGTGGAGCTGTCAATCCTCCAGCAATAGATGCTTAGGGAAAAAAACAAACCCACCTCTTCAGAGGGGAACAGAGGCAAAATATTCACCCCAGTGTGAAAGGGACAGGAAGGATCTCCACAGAAGATATTTAAGTGCAGGAGGCATCTGCAGCTGAACCCCTCATCTGAGATGGGTGCTCCACAGCAGGGAGGGAGCTCTGGGGGCTGCTCCACATTGCATGAACACAGCCCTCCAGTGCTGCAGCTTTCCTGGTGTCCTGGGGAATAGTGGCTCCTCTCCTTTGCCATTTCCCATTCCTCTGTGATGCTCAGGGAGCAGGTCAAGGGCACTGTCTTTGCTCTGTATTACAGCTCAGAGGGATCTCTGCTTTCCAGGGCAGAAAATCTGCCTTCTTGGTCTTCCATTTCACAGCATGCTCCTCTGTGTGAGAGTTTCAAAAATGCACAGCTAAGCCAATGTGAGTGCAGTGTGTGAGCATTGCACAGCCACTCCATGTGCCTCTGCCTTCAGGGTCCCATGGCCCTCGAGGTGCATTTCATCAGCTCTGTATACATTTCACTATCACTCAATAGGGTGAAAGCTTATCGTCATTAATTGTGAGGGTTTATGTTGGCAACCACTTAGTTCCTATGGTTACATCTCTAAGAAATTGTGAAATAGGCACTTCAAGGCTCTGGGCAGAGAAACAAATTGACTGCTACAGAATTCATGAATGATAATAACTCATTTACTTATAATGCTAATAAATCATTGGGGTAAAATCTTCTAGTACAGCTTTAAAATACTTAGGGTATTTAAAGGTCAGCAGCACTGCTCTTAACTCTCCATTAAAACCCCCATATTGAAATAATGCAGCCCAGATGGCAATTACAGTGTTTCAGAGTGTTCACTTAGTGAATCCATAACCTGTCCTGGTCTGCAGGGCTGCCCTGCCTGTGCTCCCCTGACACCACAGCAGGGCTTTCCAGTCTGTGCTAGGTCAGGGTTAGAAACCCCCCTGTTTCTGGACATGCTAAAGCTGTGCCATGGGAACAATATCCACTGTCTTTTTGTCTCATGCAGCTCTTTGTTTAGGCCATAGCAGGCTCCTGAAAGAAACAGTGTTTTGTGGCAGATAAATACTCTGAAATTTGTCTACAAGGTCACCCCTACTACCCCACCACAGCAGGGAACCTGAATCCTTCTGGTCTTTGAGTTATTTTCCTGGCTGTGTTTCTCCTTATCCCTATCTTTCAGTGTTACTGGGTCCTGGAGTATCTGCTTTGTATTGCTGCTTTCCTAACCCCTTTCCCTCCATACTTCCTTTCAGCTTGTGTGCTTTCCCTTTTTGTCGCCTGTCCTCTGCTTGTGTCGTGTGCAAGCAGGCACACACCAGGCTTTGCACTGTTTTAGGATGCTCTACCATGTCCCATCCTATTTGTCTCATCAGTATATGCAGCAGCTCAATTTTTGTCACTCTTTCCTTGCACAGATCTTGCTTTGCCTACAATAAATTTTTTATGCCTTTTCTCTACCTTGTTTCTTTTTCTACCTTGTCCTCTAAGAGTCAGCTTTCCAGAGTGAACCATGGGTGGGGGAAAAATCATCTATTTCTGTAACTATGCTTCCATCTTTGCAGTATGGTCCTCTGCAACGGGATAGCCCTACACTTTGCTTTTGTCCATCAGCAGTGTGTGCTAAGCACAGGCTTTCCCACTTAGAGCTTACAATATATTGAGTTGGCTTTAAATTATTCCTTCGTGATTCCTGGTGTGGGATGAATCAAGATGAATCACACAGTGATGAAGGTAATTCCTCTCATCAGCTGAACAATGAATCAGTCACTATTTTTTTCACAGTTAAGATGCCAATTTGCATGTGGTACTAAATAATGTTCCCTGTTAAAATCAAGAGGCTGAATAAAGTGGTCAGTTTGTTACAAGCTTACAGGCTAAGAGACAGAATGCGTATCAGCTATACTGCCTTCAGTGTAAACAAAGTGTTTAATCATCTGGAGGGGGAAATCTGGGGTCAGGTCTGGAAAAACCATCTTCTAGAAACATAAATGAGCAGTTGCTTCAGACAGAAAAACAAGCCCATCACAACCCAAGTTTCCTAAAGTCTCTGTAGGCCCTCTCAGCAAACCCAGGAGTTAGTTCTGCAGTGCATATCTGACAGTCCTGTCTGTTGGTGAAGCAGCATATTAAGAAAAAAAATTAAAGGCAGAGATCGATATTCCTTAAAAAATATTCATAGAAATGTAACAATGCTACTTGTAGCCATCCTAATTGTAACCTGTGTGTTGTGTATTTAATGAATTAGAGCTGGGGGAAAAAGGTTCTTCTCTTTTTCTGTGGGCCAAAAGCAAGAAGTAGACTCTTGAGAGAAAGATGAAAAGCCCAGAGATGCTCTGGCAGGCTGGTTGCTTGTTCTCTAGCACTTCAAATTAGCAGGCTGTGATATAGAAGGAAGGGAGATATCAAAGCCACGTGGAGAATTTGTGCTGTTGGGAGTGTGGGGTAGCAGGAGATAACCTTGGAGATAAGCCAAGGAACAGAGTCAGAGTGGGTTTGGGGGGGCTCAGCCCTGCACACAAACCCCTGGATCTCCTACAGCCACCCACAGATTCTCTGTGCTGCTGCTCTGTGGAGCAGCAGAGGTCTGGCTGAATGAAGGTGCTCCACGAGGGCTCTCCTGGCTGGGAGGCACCTGAGCAGCAAGGGCAGCAGGCTGCAGGGTATCCTGGCTTAGAGGGTAGGAAAAGTGAGGAGAAGGAGATGACCAAGTCCCAAGGGCTTAAAGAGTCTGACAGGTCCCATGTCTGCTGCACAGCTTCTCCTCTGGGTACAAACCAGCCAGATTAGCCTATGACCTGACCTGTTTTGGAAATGCCATCACCTTTTTCTAGGTTAAAGGCTGAAAGATTTGCAACACAAACAAGGAGCTTGTGCCCTTTATTCATTATGTCACTTCCAGTGTTAGCCAAATAAAGAAAATCCTTGCTTCACTTGAATTTAAAATGACACCAAGTCATGATTCAAACTTGCAGTGACATTTATCCAGTTAGCTGGTGTTTGCTATAGGTTGAAGGGACACATAAATACAGTTGTCTTCATGTCTCATGCCCATTTCTCAGTGCTCTTTGACAGTTATTAAGTGCATTAATTCTTCTGATGCTAATTTCTGTGCCGTACTGATGAAAAATGCATTTTTCCCAGGGAGTTGGCACTTGGCAAATATCTCGATGGCAATAAATTAATGTAGGAACTAAGTTTCTGTTGCCATGGTTTTCTCCTCCACTGATTCTTGCAGTTACTCTGTCTTTACTGTATCTTTACTCCAGGAAGGGTAGAGAAGCAAAGCCTCATCCCAGATCACCTGGATGCCCCAAATCCTCTCCTCTCCTGGCTCTCATGTGGTTTCCCTGACAGTGCCCTTGCTCTCTGCAGGGTTCTATACAAGTCTCGCTTCACTCCCAGACCTGGGAAGGCTCCAGGCTCCTGAGGAGCCAGAAGAACAGCAGGGATGTTGCTGAGGGGTGTTCAGGCATTGGAGTGCTCCCCTGCACCCCTCCCCTGCCTCTCCCTGCTCTCACCCCACTGCAAGAAAAACTTTCCAACACCACTTCCCTCCTCTTCATTGGGTGATGATGCTAAAAGCAAAGTAGTTGAACTCAAAACATCAAGGGTCTGGGTTCAGTGCTTGGTGCCTTTACATTATTTAAGTTTCCTGAGGCTTCCCAGAAGCTTTTGAGGGGATGAAGATAAAATTCAGTGGATCACCTGAGCTGTGCCCTGCAGCAGAGGTTTAGCTAATAGGCCTGTTCTGCACAAGTACATTTATGTTTTCCAAGGCTGAGATGACACAGGGTTGTAAACCAGTGCTGCTCTTTCCAAAAGAGTAAGGAGAAACCATGGAGATGGCAGTGGTCAGGCTATGTCCTCAGACTTTGTATGAAAAAGCAAAACATTGATTTGACAGGACCTTCTGCTGGACCTGCAGTACTTCAGCTGCAGCATCATGCCAGTCCCACATGCCCCAGAAGAGATTTTCTCAGAGTGGGAAGTGGTGGTTGAAGGAAATGTGAGTCCTCAGGACTGCTGCTGGGGTCTTGCACCAAGCACTGATGCTGCTATTGGTGGCATGGTTGATGAGGTCTGTACTGTGTTCTTCTCTTTGATGGACTGGAAATAGTTCTGTTCTCTACAGCTGGAGGCAAAAACGTTTTTCTCCCTTAAAAGATAGACTGCAAATAAATTTGGTGTTTTCTTTCTTTCTAATTATGAGTATATCCTTGCTTCTGTCTGCATAGAATCATAGTTCTATTTTTTCTTCAAATTTGTCTTATTTTGTTGGCTTTGTTAAGGAAGAGCTTTTAATTATTTTTGCTAATAATGCTTAATCTAGACAAGACCTTCTAGCACCGTTTTAGCCCATCTGACTATGGTTATATATTTCTCTTTGAAATGTAAAGATCTTGATTTCTGACTCAAAGGGAATATATCCCTTAAATGATTCAGAGATAGGTCCTCTCTCTGAAACAAACAGAAATGATGGAGTGGCAAAATTTCTAGTCTCAAGATACATCAGTTTTATGAAATATATTTGTATGCTTTCAGCAGAAAATAATACCTCTAAGAAACAAGGCAGAACACAAGTATATTGTCAATTATTCTGGGTGCTATTTTTGGGTGACTGCTGGGCTCCTTGGCAGTTCTCAGGGTAGCTGGAGCACTGCCTGCACCTCATCCTGCCACATTCCAGCATGTGTGGGTGGGAAGATGTGCTGCAGAGAGTGCTTTGTCTGTGTTCATGAGATGTTCACATTAACAAAATTTGCTTTGTGTGTTTACAGCTTCAGAAAGAGACAAATGGCTCTCAGGAAAACCTGGGGTCTGAAACAAGTATCTGAGGTGCTGCTGCCATTCTTCTCTCAGGGGGTCAAATTCCCTGGTGTTAAATTCCTCATTACTCCAGCATCCTTCCAGACTTGGGCACTGTATTTATTGCTGTGTCTAAAGCAAGTGCTGTGCTGGGAGAGCAGAGATTGCTGCTCTTTGACAGCCAGGGCTGGTGCTGCTGCTCCCTGCCACTCTCCTCACAGAGATTTGGGGACGTGGCACCAAACAGCTCTTCCCTGAGATGCTCCTGTTATTGCTGGCTTAGTGCAGTCAGGGTTTGCTATGCACTGCTGCTCCAGGGTCTCACTGAGTGAGGAGTTTGCAAGATTAAGCCCTTGTAGAACTCCTGACTTGTATTCTCCCTCTATCATGGCCCCCTCTGTAAAACAATGTGTGATAATATCACCAGGAGAGATCAAAGGGGCATAATCTACATTAGCTGAAGCAAACAGAAGTCTTGCCCTAGCCAGTGCAAGAGCAGAAATACAAATCCTGGGTGCCAGGGTGCAATTGCTGCCAGGTTACTGATGGCAGCCTCCTCAGAGCTCTATCAGGATTACAGCACTCAGCTGCTATGCAGTTTATATTTATTAATACACACAGGGGCTGATTTAAGCACAGCAGCTCAGCAGCAAAGCTGCCTCTGATTTATGGTGCAGGCAATAGGGGACAGTGAGATACACACCCTGACATGGGTGTGCAGCCTAAAGAGAAAGGAGAGGCAAGGGGAAATGATCTGCATGGTTGCAGGTAACTGGCAGTTCATTTATGATACCCAGATATTTCATTCTATAGAATACACATTTAAAGGTTTGATCATAAAGATTTGATTATGATTTTTAAAAAATATATGAGTTAATAGACAACACAAAATCCTTTCCTTCCCCTTCTATCCATTTGTCTGTGTAAAAGTAAAAAAAAAAAAATCATTCCAGCTCTTTAACCAATGGCACATCTATGCTTCATACAATATTGAATGTTTCTATTTTTTCCCAGTGAGGCTTTTTAAAATTCTAATATCACCTGATCTTTGTGCAGTTAATTCCCTTGTCATCAAGCCATGTAAGTACTGACCTCAGAATCTCAGAATAGCCTTGGCAAAAAAAAAAATTTACAGTAATTTGCATCACTGTTGCTGAGGGCTCTGCATATTTCCATTAATAAGTCCCAGTTTCAGCAGGCTGGACAATATGGATTGGTGTGGCTGTTTTCAGCTTTCAGGAGGAAATTTATTCTTAGAAATTGGGTCAAAGAATTTGGTTTGGCAGGGTTGACGGGGAGTGGCTCCAGTTCAAAATAGAAAATTTGCAGAGCAGCTCATTAATTTAAGCAATTAGGTTAAAACTTCCTTTATTTTAAAAGTGAGAATAAACTTTCAGCAGCCAAGTTACCTAAAGTCGAACTGAGATGTACAGGTGGGATAAACAAATGGGAGGTGTGCAGAAGACAAAAATCAGCAAACTGATGCACATTTTTTTTAATATTCTTTTCCTATCTTGCTTCCTTAATATTTCATAGTGACAGTAGTTAGGTCTTTCTCAATATTGTATGTCCTTTATGTTGCTGGCTTTGACACTGAAGAAAGGGAGTGATAAATTACACATGTGGCTGGTGGAGATGGGTTCTGAGCCCCCACGGACACAGAGCTTCTCAGAGAGCTGGTTGGAAGATCAAGGTTTGAAAACAAACACTCACACTGAAATCCTGTTTATCTTTGCTTCCTTCTCATCTCCATCACAGAGATTTCCTGGGGGAAATTTTCTTGCAGGAAATGTGGAAGTGCAGTGGCAGTGCCAGCTGGGTTGTTTGCCCCGCAGCAAAAGCAGTTCTATCACAGGGTCCTTGCTCCCTTGCGTGCCTTCCCCATCCCTTCCTCACTGTGTCAGAGCTCTGAACGATCTTGGATCCACCTGGCTGAGAGCCACTCCTCTGAGACGGTCAAGTACACAACATTCATTCGTGAACACTTGTCAATTAACTTTTTCCATTCAAGGGCTAATGACTCTAAATTGCAGCTTGCGCTCATCGCTGAGTGCTAGGGAAGGAGGGGAGACCCTGCAGTCAACGCAGCTCCAAATCTGAAAATGTACCTGCTAAGAAGATTAAGTCTGCAACGCTGAGCATTAAGCCCATCAATATTTATGCAGCAGGCAAAATTCATGTCAAACCTGTCAGGCAGAATCTGTCGCCGTGGTGTTCCTAAAAGGTTACCAGCCTCAAGATACCTGTTTCTCACTTATGAACGGGGTTGAAGATGAATTGTTTTGCAATTTGAGTCTAAGTCTACTGGTAAACTGCAGGATTCATTATTGAATTAATACTTTGCTTGGGTCCATCTGCAGACACTCCTCTCGTGCACACGATGAATAACAATCTGAAGGATCAAGAGGGTAAGCTGGAAATGTTTTCACTTCAGAGAAAATGTCTGATTTGTTCAAATGCCCTTTGTCAGAGTTTCCATACAAAAGGCAAACCCTCAGTGGGCAGTTCTGGCTTACACAATGGGGTTTCTGTTCAATGCCACCTGGTCTCGGTGGCAGCTACTTTGGGGAGCCTGGAGAAGAGACAGGTACCTTGTCTAATATACTGAAAACCGCAGTAGAGCATTGCTTCAACAATTATCAGCTGGCACATCTGCCCCCAGCATCTCCCTGCATGTGCTCCCAGAACTGGGCTGAGGAGTGAAGCTATTAGAGCTTTTAGAAGAAAAAGAATCAAGAGATGAGCCTCTGCTTTTGTCAAGTAGAAAGGGAAGATTCATAGCAAAAGAAGCAGAGCCCAGCAAGGTCTGGTATGCGAAGGGTGCTAAACACAAGTCCTGACACATTGTTATGTGATGGACACAAAACTAAGGAGGAGGTTATGAAAGTTTATACCACATGATCTGGACAGTGTCCTTTTAGTTCCTGCTACCCCTGACAGATACTTTCAGCTCACTGCTCAGCATCCCAGTCCCTGCAGGGATATCTGTCCTTTTCCTTTCACCATAAGACATGCAGGCTGGGGAAGGGAAATTTTCTGATGTATAAATGATACAGTGAGAGAAGGAAAAGCAGCACGTGAGAAAACTGTCTAGGTGATGTATTTTGGGGAGCAGAATCCCTCTGCCAGCTCATGCCCTCCCCACGCTGCTGCAGATCATTGCTGCAGTGTGCAGGCGGTGTGCTGGTGAGCAGGTGATGTGTGAGGACTGCAGGCTGTCACAGTGCTGGCCATTTTCTCTTTTCTTCCCTCCAGGCTGCAATTCAGTAGTTTTGACTTGTCTTCTGTTTGCAATATAAGTTATTAACCAACTGTGTTATCAGAGCATTACCTTATTAGTGTGGCACAAGAGTTTCCAGTCTCCTGACAATGATCTGCTGTAAAGGCAGAATCCCACCGAGGCACTGCATGATAAACACCCTCAGGATGCTGACAGTCATTGATATGAGCTGCAGCTGTGGCTAAGGAGGATCCCTGCAGACTGGCAGGATTCTCTCTGTCTCCTACACAACATGGCTCTGGAAAAACTGGTTTAGAAGCCACAGCTACAGGAGCTCCAAAGGTCCTGGAGTTGTTTTCTGCTCCAGAAGCTGGGTAAGGAGAGGGGAAGGGTCCAGTGGACTCTTTGATGCCTCAATATTATATTTTCTCTGCCAGCTGTAGCTTGGAGGGGCATGGACATGAGTCATGGTGTTAACATCAGCCTTGCTCTTTCCTCAGTGTAAAATTTCTGTGTGAGTGGAAAATTAAGAAAACATTGAAAATCCCAACATGATGTTATCACTTGATATATCACCTAAGTGCTGCCTCCCCTTTATAATCCTTCTGCTCTGTTATATAAAATTTGCTCTGCTTCCCGCCCACCCCCCCCAGCCTACAAAAAGCTCCTAATGGGGGTTTCCTAATGGGAAATTAGTTGTACAATAAAAATATTTATTGAGGCATGGACACCTTGATCCATTTCCTGTTTGAATCAATAGAAAGGTTGTTATTGATTTTGGTGGGTTTTTTGAGACAGGCTCTAAGTTTTATCCATTTTTCAGTAGATAAATTCCCTGCTGATGCATGTTTTGTCCTGGTTAGTTCTCATCGTGGCTTTTTATGACTTTTGGGAAGAAACAGGAACATAACAGAGGGTAAAAATGACTATTTTATAAGTTAGAATATGAAAATGTGGCTTGTAGTTCATGACTAGCATTGCTTTATCCTGAGTAACTACAAGTATGATGGTTGAATTTGGTATTTTCATCTGTGGTATAAAAGCTGCCAACTCCGTTAAAATCTGATTCAATGTGACATTTGTGTCACATTTTATCTGCTTGCATTGGTTAACATTATATCAGCTGATGTTATGTAACCAGACACAGCCTAATAGCCAGTGATGTGCAAAAGAGGCATTCTTCTTCTTCCTATGCTTAGGACTAGTGTAAGATAACACACTGTCAGGGGGTGGCTACCATGGGGTTATACACTGTGCCACCCCATAATGTTATCCATCTAAACAGGCAACTCACCTTCATCTTCAGAAACGATGATGAAGAACATGAAATCCCCTCATGGCATTTGTGACTCCCTGTGTTCAGGAGTCTGCTTAAGTTGGGGTCTGGTGGTTTGGTTCAATGAATCTATATTAAAGATTTCCAGGCCAGCAAGTGAATAAAGAGGTGGAGCTTGCAAAGGAATCACATCCCAGCGCTGTGTTTGGGAAATCCCAAGTGACAGAGCAGCAGCCAAATGTGAAGGGAGATGGAGTCTGCATCCTGCTGGTGCTTTGATCCCAGCAAGTGTCCTGCATCCTGGGATCCTCTGAGCACAGATTAAATTGGAGGTTCTGTGTTTAAGTTTCTGTGTGAGAAAATCCTTCTCCTGGTATTTAGGGGAAGGAAATACTCAGCACAGTCACCTGTGTGACTGCTGAGAAGCGAGTGAACGTGGCCCTGTCAGGGAGAGTGCATGGGGCAGCTCTTGGGGCTAGAAATCCTCACTAGGCCAGACTCCAGGGGCATAATGTGACCTGCTGAGATCCTTTTTCAAATTTACTCAAATTAGTCTACATGCCATAACTCACCAGCACAGTGTTTATTATGTTTAAATTTTGCCGCTGTGTGCTGGTTTTGGCTGGCATAGAATTAGTTTTCTCCACAGTAGCTGGTATGGGGCTGTGGTTTGGATTTCTGCTGGAAGCAGTGTTTATAATTCAGTGATGTTTTTGTTATTGCTGGGAGGAGCCAAGGCCTTCTCTGCTCCTCGCCCCACCCCAGCAGCGAGAGGCTGGGGGTGCACAAGGAGCTGGGAGGGGACACAGCCAGGACAGCTGACCCCGACTGACCCGAGGGATATCCCAGAGCATGTGGCATCATCCTGGCACAAAACTGGGGAAGGGAAGGAAGTGGGGATGTTCAGAGTGATGGTGTTTGTCTGCCCAAGTCACTGTTACCTGTGATGGAGCTGTCCTGGGGATGGCTGAACACCTGCCTGCCCTGGGGAAAGAAGAATTCCTTGGTTTGCTTTTGCTGCATGTGCAGCTTTTGCTTTACCTGATAAATTGTCTTTGTCTCGACCCACAAGCTTTCTGAGTTTCACCTTTCCCGTTCTCTCCCCCATTCCACTGGAGGGAGTGAGAAAGAGGCCAGGTGGGGTTGCACCATGACACACAGCCATAAAACAATCTATCAATAACCTTGGCTGCTGGATCCCAGAAACCTGAGGTTTTTGAGTTTTCTCTGCTGTCAGGCACTGACGCCCTGGAGAACACTGCTTTTGACCTGAGGCCTTGGTGACAGCTTCTAAATTTCAGTGATGGGGTTAAAATCACGAGTGTGTAGTGAAATAGAAGTGTGTGCTTTCACAGAGTAATGGGTTTTAAATTTAAAGTTTTTATAGCATAGCAATAGGTATGAGACAACATGGAGGATTTTAGGCATTGTCTCTTTCTTTGTTCATCTTTCTTCTTTTTCCTTCTTCATGGTTTTCAAGTAATAGTTTCTGGTTGGTCTGTCAGTGTCACTCTAAAGGTCATAGAAATATAGTTATTGAGTCAAAAGTGTAAATAATATAGGTGTTAATTTTCTGTTAGACTGTTTAGCTTTAAAAGACCTTGTAACAGTTGCATTTCAGGCCATTTTTCCTCAGTTCTAGCAGGTAGATAAAAGTGCTGCTGAACGCTCTGTACTTTCTAATAAGATTTAATAAACAACCAAGCCTGAACATGAGAAAAACTGTTTCCATTGTGTTTTTATTAATCTTAACTCTAAGTAAAAGCTAACAAAACTAAAACAAACCACTAATTAAGTAGTGGAAAGCCCCTGCACCACTGCTACACTTGGTGTCCATCACACTACAAACTTCAGGCCCGATAAAAACCATGGGCAGTCAGGGATTTTTGAAAACTGATCCAAGGCATCATGACCATTCTGTAAACACTTACATTTCTATGGGACTGCTGCTCCTGTAAGTGCTGGGTTCAACCCAGCTGGCCATCACATTTTACCTCAAAGACAACATATTTTGTCAATATTCTGCTTTTTGCAAGATGAAATACTGCTGGAAGAAAGATCTCTAGGCACTTAACACATACAATACCAAGTGATGTATTTACTCAGTTCGATAAAAGAGCTAGAAAAGGTATTTGTCAGGGAAGGAGTGGACAAGGTAATTTATATTTTGTATGAAATGCCACTTGGGGACACTTAAATAAAATCATCACAATACCTGTTTTTCTGCAGTAAGCTGGTCCTTGTAGTCATACAAACTGATTTCCAGCCCAACACGGAGGCAAAAGTAAACTGTCTCAGGATTGCCAACAGGAAAACAGGAATATTTTCAGTGTCAGAGCACTGCAGGAGCCTGTCTGCTCTTCACCCTCAGTCCTTGGTGGGGAAGCTGAGGCTGCTGTCTAATTCTGGTGACAGGCTAAACCCAGAGCTAAAAGTGGCAGAGAAAATGAGGATTAAATGTCTCAGGAGACGCAGTATCCAAACCTCAGCTGGGGCATTGGCACATCTGCTGCCTTGCTCAGCACTGTTATCATGAATTGATGGCATCTAAGTGCATCTGCAGGGCTGTCACCAGAGCTCTCCTGGACAGCTTCATCTGCTGCACATCTGCCTTTCCCTCATGAGTGACAGCAGCATTTTATCAGATTAGAAAGTGCTTGATAAAACCAGCCTTAGCAGTGGTTATGGGAAATAAAATAAAATATAAAATAGACATCAGCTCTGCTGGGAATTTCACGCACAGGCAAGGAAGGTGGGGTGGGTCACACAGACACTCTGCTCCTCAAGCCCAGGCCAAGGTTAGAGCTACTCTGCACAAGCACAGCTGGGCAGGGCCCAGCAGCTGCTCTCTGGAGACACAGCTTAGCAAAGGTGGGGAAAACAGAGCTCAACATGGGCTCACCCCACTCACCCAGGTCTCTGTGGGTCTTGGTCAGGATTGGAACTGAGATCTCCTGAAACTTGGTACCATCCCTCTGCTGAAACCTGTGAAGATCAGTGAGGGCAATTTTTTTCTTCTTTTTGCTCTGCCTTGAACTGCACACACATTTGCCAGCTTGAAGCCAGCTAGGGTAAATATGTTTTATAAGTGAAGCTAGTCTGATTAGGCTGGAGGCAGAGCAGACAAACATAAATACTTCCTACTAGTCAGTGCTGTCTCAAAAATGTGACACCTTAAAGGTCCTTTTTATTTTGGCTAGCTGCTTTCCCACTACAAGCCTATGATTAATTTCTATGCACCGCTAATTATTTTTTTTTAATTTAGGAATTTACAGGAACTGTTGTGATAACATTTAAATGGCAAGAGGGGGCTGAATTCTCCCAGCATTGGTCCAAGAGTCCCCGCTCAACCTGCTGACATTTCAGGGGCTAGAACTCTTATTATCCATGCTGCTCAGCTGTTTCCAGCAAGATCTCTTCTGTAACTTTTTCCTAGGGACATAATTTCTTCCCTGACAATGTCTTGTGCTTCCTGTAACTCCAGCAACTCTGATGGGTAGATGCAATTTGGACACAGCAAAGGTTGTAGTGCACTGGTAAATGAATTGGAATGTTCCAGTTTCTCCTGACCAAGAAAATCTTGGTTGCTTTGAGATGGCTGCTGAGCAGATTGTGCAGAGTGTAACCAGGATGGTGTTTTGAAATTATAAATAGTGATCAGATGGATATGTTCAGTTATTAACAACATTTTTCTACTTAGAGCAAAAAAATTCTTACAAATGTGGCTTCCTGCTTTGTTTGACCATTTATAGGAATACATACTTCTTCCTTCATGTTTTCTCCTTGTATTTGCAGCTGCTAAAGCAAATGAAGCTACAAACCTGTCCCTTACTTTGATATCAATGGCTGCTTTCTTCTGGGCACAAACTCCTTCCTCTAGAGAACAGAGCACCTCACTGAGACACCATCACCCAGCAAGATAAAACAGAGAAAGGTAGAGAAAGGCTTTTGAAACTCTCCCAAAGGAGCAGGGATCCAGTCAGGGCTCCCTCACTTTAATATTTGCTGTTACTCTGCATTACACCTCTAATATGTGAACATTTGGAAGTGCTGGTTCTCCAGTTCCATGTGTTACATGCACCATGGAGAGGATCTAAAAACATCTGCAGTGCCAAGAGAGGTTGCCACTCTTATGACAAAGCCCAAAATACTGTGCTAACCATGAAGGATAAATGATGGATAGCAGTTGCCCCTTTTGATCACTTTTGGGAATGATTCCTTTTCTGTGCTAAGAATTCTGCCAAAACGTTGCAAGAAATATGGTTTGCATTAACCCATTTTCTTAGCTCTAGAGGTGTTGGCACAGTAATTCCCTTATTCCTGTTATTTTGATCTGCAGTGGGGCAGCTACACACAGGACACTGCACCTACTGCAGGGAAGGGGACTGCAACAAAAACCCTGCAGCAAAAAATCTGTGAGGAAATCCCATTGCTGACCATAAGGATTTCTGGGTTCAATGACCTGGGTATTCCAAACCTCTTCAATCTGAAACTTGGATCCATTTGCTGAGCCATGGGATTAATCCTTGACTGCATTCCTGCTGTAGGTGGGGCTGGGGCCTCCCAAGACTCTGAGCAATTTAAGCTCTTCTGATTTCACTTCAAATGCAGTGATGGATTTTTCTATGCAGCAAGGTGTTAGCTGTAATATATGAGAACAGAATACTTGAAGAGAGTGAAAAAGAACAAGCATTTGGAAAAACTGTTTAATAATATTTTAGTCAGAATTTGTTTAAAAAAAAAAAAGGCATGTATTACATGAAGTAAGCTATGTTAAAACTCAGTATTCAGGACTCTCATTAAAGAAGAAAAGGCCAGGGTCTTTAACCCTTCTAGTGCTGAACCAGAATGAAATGAGTGAGCTCCCACTGTCACATCTGTGCTGCTTCTTGCATGTGTGTCACTGGAGGGAGTTTCCATGGGGTAGATGTTATCATCTACAGATGATGCAGATACACAGATCATCTACAGATGATACAGAGCCAATGTTAGGCACAACTATGAGGCTGTAG
The DNA here is from genome assembly GCA_013397375.1 of Toxostoma redivivum. Classification (NCBI taxonomy): domain Eukaryota; kingdom Metazoa; phylum Chordata; class Aves; order Passeriformes; family Mimidae; genus Toxostoma; species Toxostoma redivivum. The sequence continues at coordinate 545,998 of VXBI01001939.1, forward strand.
TTTCCAATTACCTTCTTCTGAAAAACTGGAAATCTTTGGAAACCAGACTCAGATTTCAGACTCCTGTGTCTGTAAATCCTTCCATTGTCATTGTTTGTTTTTAGATCAAAGACAACTCTAAGAGTTGTGAATAATGAAAGAGAGTTTGATAATGAAAGAGAGGTACCTCTCTATCTACAAGTCCCTTGTGTTGTTTTGAAATCCCACTTGTGTGCTGCATGCTCCTCCAAAATGCTTTTACTCTCCTTGTTCATTGTAAACCTTTTGTAAAAGAATTCTCCATTATTTTCTTTTGTGCTGAATCTGGTAATATCAGCTATTTCCCTCTAAAGCCCTGCTTAAAAAACTGGGATTTTTTTTTCTCCTGTGATTTTCTTCACTGTGCTTTTCATCTCATCACTGAAATGGAAATATTCTACTAGTTAAATGGAGGGAAAAAGTAGGTAAAGCTGTTTCATCATCTGCCTAACACAGACCTCCTCAGCATTCAGAGCAGCAGTTTACTGCAACAAATTAAGTGCACAAATTTTTCATGTGGAAGAAATGATTTCTGAATTCCCTCTGAAACCCCATTTCTTCTGTAGAAAGATGAGTTAATGAAGAAATTTACAATTTAGTGCTTGTTAGTGCTTATTCTGGCTCTCAGAAGCAGTTTTGTGTTGGTTTCCATTATTTTAAACTCTTGCTGGCACTATTTGGAAACAGCAGCTGTGGTCATTCCTATAGATTTACTTTTTAGTTACCTACCTTTATTTGCTCAAACCCTAAACTGACCACCGGGTCTCTAGCCACGTTCTTTTAGTCAAAAGTACTAGGAAAAGGGAGAGGAAAGAAATCTGAGTATAGCCAACATTTCTTCATGTGCCTCTCTGGTGCTTCATCCCAGTTGTTTTGGTCCTGTGCCTATGCAGAGCATTCCCAGAGGTGAAGGATCCCTCTCTATGTGCAGGCTGCTCCCAGCATGGCACCAGGTGAGAAATGCTGCTGGATTTTGTCTGGGAGAAGGAGCTGGTGCCATTCCCCACACAGATGTGAATGTGTTTTTCCAGGTCTGTAATTCTTGCAGGAGATGATGCCACAGAGCATGGTTTCTCCTGAAAGGCAGTAAATACATTCTTTGTGCAGTAAATACATTCAGAAATGGATGCACCTAGGGATTTTATTGAAAGGTAGAATATGGATGTCACGGGGAAAATATTTGTGTAAGCCTAAAAACATAAATTTCATTTCATTTCTGGTTTAATGCTTTGGAAGTTTTCTTTCTTGATATCCTCTTGATATCATTATGTACATCTGTCATGTCCTTCCTAATTGGGAAATAATTAGATGGTTAAACTAAATAGTTCAATAATAATGCTTGACTCCAGTTTGATTTCCTCTGACATGAAACACTTGACTCAGGCCTGTCTCAGGCACCACTAGCATCAGTCATCTCTTACACCAGTTCAGCACTGCACCACCAGACACCAGGGCTGGCCTTTCCCTTTCTCTCCAATGCGAAATGTTCCAGCTCAGGTGCAGATCTGGGAGGAGAGCAGTTGCTCTTTGAAACACAGATACAGCAGTTTTTCAAAGGCTAAAGAGAAATACTAAGTAAATTAGGAGCAGAAAACAGAAGCAGAAGAAAAAAGTTAAAAGACATTGACCAAGAAATACCAAGCAGGGAAGTGCAGAGATTTTTGTGTGCAGGGCAAAGGCTGAATGCTCATTGAAACATGATTCAAGGAACTTCAGAAATAAATTGAAGCCACTCTTTCAGCTTAAGAAGGAGGAACATTTGTGAGAGTGTGCTTTCCAAAATATAAAGCAATGAATTCCACTTCTTGGTAATACTAAGTCTTTAAACTACAGATATAAATCTGAAAAGAATTCAAGAAAACTTTAAAAGATTTTAGGAATGCAGAACATGACATTGTGAAATTAACTGAATAGAGAACCACTATTCCCTTAAGATATTAGACTCAAGGGAGGCACCTCTGTCTGCAGCTTGTGTTCCAGCAGTGAGAATAGTAGGTGCAATCTAAAGGACCAAAAATAGAGTCTTTAAAGCAGCAGTAGTTGAGCACCCAAGGCCCCAGCCATGCAGCAGGGTGTTCTCCTGCCATGCTGCATCCCTGCTTGCTCCTGCATCTGTGTGGCTGCATGAAAGCTGGGAAGCAGCAAACCAAGGCAATAATTTCCTGCTGTGTGGTTTTTTTATAGAAACTTTTCAGTTATCAAATGAATATTTTTTTAACCTAACCATTTATTTATTTACAAACCTGATCTTGGGGCCTGAATTAATCTGTCAGTGTTCTTCTTCAGCAGAAAGAATATTTAGACAATTAGCCCACTGCTGAGGGATATGGAGGGATTGTTGTCATCAGTTCTAATGATGCTCCTATATTAAGGATGCTTTAGGAGTAAGAAATCAATGAGACAGTCGTTTGAAATGACCCAAGGACTTTCCAACCCAGTGATTTAATAACACGGTGAATAAAAAAATGAATCTTGGTAAGTACTAGTGGCCTAGAACAGAATCTGCCCAAAGGAATTTTCTGATATTACTTTTATTTGCTTGTCAAAATACATTTCAGCTGTATTTCTCCCTTTCTGTTCCATACACTATAGGAAAGAAGGAAAAAAGTTTTCTATTCTGTTTAAGCTCTTCATGAGCCTTTTTCCTCTCTGGTTGACTAGAAAGACATAAAATACAAATATTTAATCAACTGACAGAACAATTTAAGACAAGTTTTAAAGTGGTTCTTCTAGCTGTGATGTGTGCCTGGAGAAACAACAAGGAGAAAATCCCTTACTTTGAGACATGTTTTTTTGGTGGGGTTTTTTGTTTGTGTGTTTGTTTGTTTGTTTGGGGGATTTTTTGTTTGGACTTTTTTTTGGGCAGACTTGAACCTTTTTGATCTCTTTCTTTTGTAAAGTATCTCTTAGTCAGATTAAATATGAAGATCCCTATCAGAATGCACTTGGCTTTGACAAGTCTGGCAGAGTCTTGTGGAGCCTGCAACATGGTAATGGCTGGCACTGAAATGAAAAGGTCTTGGATAATGAATAAAGAATATTTTAGCAGCATGACTCATAAGTAATACAAAGGCAGCTCTGGCAATGTCTGTTCTAATTACAGACTAGTTGCTCTCTTGTAACAATCATGGGTATTAAGTGTGTGGGATGCTGAAATGTGTGGGCATCCTGCTAAGCTTGATCTCAGCTCCTTGCAGCTCAAATCCTGTCTGTCCCAGCTGGAAAGTAGGTGCCTAAAAATGTACTGAGGGGGACTAACAGTGTGTGTCTATTTTTTAATATTTTTTGTTAGGCCCTCTGGGCCACAGACTTTTTGAGCTGTCAGAATCATGGAGATGTGTTGCACAGTGCAGCAGCCAGCTGTCCTGTTGAAGCCTGGTGCTCTGGGGCTGCTCTTCATTCCCCAGCACTGTCACAATGCAGCATTTCCAGAGCATCTTGGTGGGATCAAAGAGCAGGAGCAGCAGCAATTCCAAGGTATGTTAGGTCTGTACAGGCTTGTTTTGCCTCCAGGATTTCAGGGAATGAGTTAACGTGGGCTGCTGTGCCTTTGAGCAGCAGAGATGGTGATAAATCTTGGATAGGAAACCTGGAGCTGCTTGAGGGGTATGTGTGGAATGGGACAGCACTGCTGAACCCTGCCTGTCTGAGGCATTGGCTTCCTAGTCTGGTTAGAGAGGCATGAGCTTAGGCAGTAAGATGTCAACGTGACTCAATCCTGCAATTTAATGAAGGCAGGTCCAGATGTAGAATTTGCTCCATTTCAGCAGTTAATGAGTTGGAAAATTATCCAAGCTCAATTTTCTGTTTCCTTCAAGGTTCTTGCTTCCTGAGTTTGGGTGATTATTTCCCTGGGCACCACTTGCCCTTGCCCACTGCTTGTCTTCGTGTTATTCAGAGTTAAAGGATTTTTCTCCCTTTTCTGAAGGGGGGGACCCTCTGCCTATTTCCCAGAAATTTTAGGGATGTTAAACATGGTGCATGACTGCACAAGAGAGTGCTCAAAAGCTCTGACTTCCATACCATGGGATCCTCTTACAGGTGAAGATTTCTGTATTAATGTGGTGTGTAATAAGGACAGCAGTCCCTGTGCTGGGAAACCTATGCACAGAAAATATATCCATGGGTGTTAACTCTCTGTGAATATCATCTGATGATGATATTTTAAAAATACATCTGTGGGTATTAACTATCCACAGCTACCATCTGATGATGTTTTAAAAATCATCTGAAGCATGCCAGCAAGCTGAAGGCTCACAGACTGCAGCAGGGAATGAGAATGAACCACATAAGATTTTGGTAAGGAGGGGTTGGTTTGGTTTTGGATTAATGTCTTCAGTAATAGAGAACTGAGAGAAGACAGAAAATGCCTCTTGCACTGTGACCACCTTCTCCAATGGCACTAATGTGTCTGTAATAAAAATAACATTTAGCCTGCTCTTACACTGCTTGGGATGCTCCCCTAAATTCCCTGCTTTGTTGTCAACACTCTGGTGCACAAGGAGAGGGGTATTTTTCCAACACCTCAGTCGTGATAGCTGCCAGCAAATTGCACTGATGTGTTTGCTTTGGAACCAGCCCTCCCTCCTGTGTGGCACTGGGTGCCAGCAAGGGCAGAGCTGGAGCAGAGCCCAGGCTGCAGTGCCCAGCTTTGCTGCTGCCCAGCATTGGGGAGCAGGGGGGAGAGGCCCCAGAAGGCTCCACCTCCCTCAGTCTCTCCCCAGCTCTTCATTGCTGGGTGGCTCCTTACCCAGCACAGAGGAGTTCAGATTGTGCTGTGAGTCAATCGTGCTGAAGCCTGTTCTGATGCCTGATCACCACTTGGCTAAAAGAGTCTCCTTCTTGTTTGGTAGGTTCACAATATCATTGCTTGCAATGAGTATTTTTATTAAGTTAGACAGAACACACTCTGCTATACAGCACCCTAATCTTATTAGATGCTCTGCAGGTTCAGACTGGACTACATGTCCTTCACTATTTCATAGTACAGAAGGCAAGGCAGTGACCAAGCACCAAAACATTTTCCAGCTCTTTCTACCAGCATATTACAAACATATAACCACAAAATCCTAATCACTTCTTGTTTTATTTTGAAGAACATAATTTCCCATGTGCATTGAAATTAATATATGCAACTACAGCAACAATGCAAGTAATTATTTAGCCCCTGAGTACACATGCAAAGTATCCTAAAGAATATCTTTTGACCAACACCTTAATCAGGAGCTGAATCTAACAAAAGCTCAACTTCATGTGAATGAATATTCATGTGTTTGCACAACTGAAATGTTTATATTATGATTAATCTTAAAAGCACTTACAGTAATACTTTAATTCCAAAAGCATAGTGTAAGGTTTCCCAGAAAAGTACCCAGATGTAAAAATTATGAAATATACACAGTCTTTTGTTTAGAGGATGTTTTGAACAGACAGTAATGTTGTAAATGAAGCCTGTGGAAACAAAAAGATGTTCCCAATCTCTGCATGCTTTCATCTGCATGGCTCAAATCCATCCCAACATGGCCAAAGGTAGCACTGGATTATTTTTTCCACACATGAAGCTGTCATGATGTTTCCAGAGGTGACAAAAATCTCCAAATATTGCAATGTACTAGTGAAATTTTGGGGTGTCACATGCAAAGCTACTCAGAGTGAAATTTCCAAGGGTTGTGAGCTTGGACAGCTTTTCAAACTCAGAGAACACTCTCCAAGCAAGAGCCACTGCAACAAAAGAATCAAGGAAGCACAGGGAGATGGAGAGGACACTCTGTCACAAATGGCCCCGTGACACCCCAGTTTCCACTCACAGGGAATAAAAAGCAAGCCAGGAGAAAGGAGAGGAACTCCCACCTGACTTCTGAGAGTACTGTAAGAAAGTGAAGATCGGAAAATACACATGCTAAGTATTTTGCCTAAGTCTTGGTATTTCCCTGTAGTAACTAATAGGTGCAAGGGCCTTGGAAAGCTGGCAGAAACCTTTTGCTTTCTGCATTGTAGGAAAGGTGAGCTGTAAACTCAGCCCAGTGCCAGGATGATTCTGGAGGGTGGAGAATGGGGACAAAGCAGATGTGACCTGCAGAGAGGAGTTGGAGGGTGTTCAGCATCCTTCCCTGGGGCAATGACATTTTCATGGCAGAGTCCCCATTGCCAATGAGGGAGCAGAGCCATGGGTCAGCCCAGGGGACATGGCAGTCCCACAGGTGGAGTGGGTGGAGGACGGGAGGATGTGGCAGGACTGTAAGAGTGACAGCCCCAGTCCCTCCAGCCTGTCCTTATTTTGCAGGCTGAATTATTTTCAGTACCTCACCCAGGGTGTGCAGAATTAGACAGGGATTGCTTTTGCATGGGCGGTGCTCAGCTGCAAAGCCACATGGCAAAGGCAGGTGCTATTAATAACCGGAGTGTCCCTGTCCTTCCTACACCGTGTGCATATTCCAGTAGCTCTGCAGCACAAACCCCACAGGCATTACTGTGTTTTGTTTCTTTGACAGTGGGATCATAGGCCAGAAGTATGTCCAAGAGGTTGTAATGAGAAGAATACATAAATGAAGCATCAAATTTACTTTATGTACACACATATATATATGACTCTCTCTTTTGATATATATTGCTTGAGAAGGTTTAACACATGGCCCTGCAGGCAGTGTGGAGTCATTTCAATAAACAAACAAATTACCTGGTGTCCCCATTCAGAAATGTCTTGAAATGTCTTTTGCTCCCAGTGCTGTCACACAAGGTGAGTGCATTGGTGAAGGAATGAGCTCTGACTTGGCTAACATGCAGACAGGTACAGCTGTGCCACTGCACAGGACTGAGGGAAGGTCTCTGCAAAGTCCAGATCTTGCTCTGGGGTGGTGAATGTCTCACTGGTGGCTGAGCCAACCCCGTACCTTTCATATTTGGTGCCATCACCCACACTTAACTCACCTAACATTCCTGCACTGAAATAAGGAGAGGCTGTAATAGGACTACAGTATTTGCATCTCGTTTTAGGCAGGTTTCAAAGGCTTATTGATGAGAGTAATACAACCCACACCTCGAAGGAATATTTTCAGTTTTACCTTTTCACAGACCACCTAGTTCTGTGTCCCTCCCTACCTGCGTGCTGTGTGCTGCATATTCACTCCCCCTTGTGCGCTGCAGTGTGCTTCTGTTTGATTTTGAACAAGAGATGAGAGGAGACATCACCTTAAATATTCACAAGGAAATGTCAGCACAGATGAGGCAGTACAGGGGGAAGGATGGAGGTGGGCTCAGAATAAATCATTTATGGCCATGAGGCATGAATAGAGGTCACATCAATCTCAGCAACATTATTTTAATAACGTGATGCAAATCCTCACTTTAATGGTGACCTGAAAATAAAAAAAGCACTTATTGGAAACATATTGGTTTGAGATACCTGCCTGGAAGCTTACAATTTTAAGGCTGTCGTGGGACTTGCACTGAACAACCCAGTGGAGTGAGTCCTCCCTATTGCAAGCTTGTTTTCAGAAAGTAACCAGCTCTACTGCTGGTGAACCACCTGTACATCTCATAATTTCAGAAATACTTGCAATTCCTTAGCATCAGAAGCACTGAGCAGCCTCGGATAAGTGATACGTACCCAGCCAAGGGTGAATTTTTCATTCCTTTCATGTACAGTGCAGCTGTACTGGTGATGGTATGCGAGGGCTTTAAGGTGTCAGGTGTATTAGGTTAAAACAACAAATCTCCTTGGAGACAGTTTCAGAGACCTTTGGTTTCTCTGTAATTTCATGTCTGCCTTTGCTTTCAGCAGCCGCTGCTAATTCTGAGCTGCTGGCTCAGCTTGGCCTGACAATGGGCTTTGGCACAGCCCAGATGTGATACAGCTGCACTACAGAGCATCCAGTAAACCTACCCACAGGCACTCACCTCGTTCTAGGTGACCTCCTGCAGCTCCTCCTCGGGGGGCTGCTCCCCAGGGGCTGCATCAGAGGACAGCTGAATGTACACAATTTATTTCTGCTGCTGCTGAGATGTTGTTTAGAACTTGCACAGTCACCTTGTCTGAATCACTGCTCACTTTATGTGCTGTCTATTTTTTCCTGTCCTTTCTTGTCTGCAGGCTTTGATAGAATGGTTTCTCTTGCCACAACCATTACATTTGACTTCACATACAAGACTTCCATTACTATGTTTTTTTTTCCAATGTACCAGCAATGCTTCCTTTCTAGTTTATCTCCTGTTCTGTACTTTTTCAGATGTTATATTGACTTTGTGGTGTGCTAACAGGCTTGTATTTTCAAGTTTTTCTTAGACTTCTTGGAAAAGTCAGGTTTTTGCCTGCTTCTCCTAGACTCTGGACATAAACTTTCCCTGTAACACATATTATGGCAGACCTGGCTTGGCTTCTTGTGTTAACCTTCTCCCACCATTTATCAGAAATTTCTTAATAGGGTAGAGAAGGAAAAGCTGTCTGGTCTTAGATGAGTATGAAGTTGATTAGTTGGATAATGTCACATCCATCTGTGAAAACCATGGCTGGATACCCAACAAGAGAACTGTCAAAAGCAGAGTACTGTTGATGTTTAAACTGGTGGTTGTACATCTTGTATAGCAAAAAATACCAAAATTATTTGAGGAAATTAATGATGAAAGAGCAAAAGACTCACATCGGTGTTTTACATGACATTAGAGGGAAAGTGTTGGTTTGTGGGATTAAAAACACTAGAACTGGGGCCAAAAATTAAGTCTGGGGACATAAGAGTAGGAAGTTAGCTGTTCTCTATTAAGAACTGACATTAAAAAAGCAAGTTGTGCCTGTGACATTTGCTGATGTGGAAAATCTAAGCTGCCAAGGTGTCATCTTAAACCTCCTATTCCAGCTGTCCCAAAGGAAAAAAATTTTGAACATATTAGGCTTATGTCTTAACTAGTGAGACATCTGAAAAAGGCTCACATAGTCAAGAACAATGCTTTGAATTTTTGTAATACCTGGGATAATTTTATCAGAGGGGGATTTAAGTGGTGATGCATTACATTATCCTAGTGCTGTGCAAGACATATGGAAATTAGTGATGGATTAGATTTAAGAAAGCTTATAAAAAGAGTCTTGCAAGACCTTTAACCTTAAAATCATTCATAGCTGTGCAATCCATTAAAGTAAGTATTGAAGTAATCCTTGGCCAGCACAGTAGTGAGAAATATGCCAGTGATTAATGGGTTTTGGTTACTTTCTTAAAAGTTTAATATGCAGCTGTACAGAAAATATCTGTGATAATGGCAGCCACAAGTCCTCATTTTGTCATAAGAAAAGTTGGATGTAGAGCTGCTGTGGGAAGATAGGTTGAAAGGATAGTACAGAAGGCAGTCTCTCCCAGCTGTACTGATTACTGAGGAGTGGAAACATCTGTGCCTGCCCAGTGAGTTGGGGTGTTATAAAAGAGTGGGCTAGCTGGCCACTAGTCACAGTTACAATTGGAGCTTGAGACTGAGGGTCTGCTGGCTCTGCTGTGGGGAGGAAGGGACATGCAGCTGTGTAAGGGACAGACAGGGTAAGGGACAGCTTGGGGTTTAGCCAACTAAACAGAGAGGAGAGAAGGAGTCAGAGTTGTCAGAGAGAAATACAATGAAAGAAGGCATGAAAAGTTTCTAATACAGGACTGGTGGTGATGCCAGTCCATCTTGACATAGTAACTGCAACAAGCAGCTGCTGTTCCTGTGATTTTTGCTAAGAGCAAAAGCAGTGCCAGGGCCCTTTGCAGCCTTGCTGTGTCTGTACCAGAGCCTGACACAGGCACAGCCTCAGGCACCACCCGTGGGACACCCCACACCCACCTCTGGTGTCTGGGGGCTCTGCTGCGGAGTTGTGGCTCACACACAAACGTCAGTGAAGGCGCTTTGGCTTTGCCTGGAGATTCCTGGTGCTGGGTGAGTCCCCAGCCATGGTGGTGTCACTTGTGGCACACCCAGGGCTCCTGTGGTGCAGTGCTGGAGTTTCACACTCCTGCATGCCCTGGCTGGGTCAGGGCTGGGCTGTACCCATGCAGTTGTTTCCTCAGTGTCAGAGCAGATTATTCTGGCAAGGCAGCAATGTGACAGTCTTGTCTACATGTTTTACAGAGCTGGGCTCCCTGCTGTCACCCAGCATAATTTTCAGGGCTGGAAATAGAATCTTAATGGCGGAAGTACAAATCAAATTTTCCTGTTGGACACTCATAGAACTGGCAGTGTGTGGGACTTGCTGACTTTGCAGGGAACAAGATCACTGTGCAAAGAATCATCACCAGTCCTAAGTGCTGGAATATATATATATCTGCACCAAAAGTCATTGCCAGTGGTCTGCACTTTGAGCTGCTGGTGAGAGGCCTAATGCTGCAGGAAAGGAATTTCTCTGGTGATGCAAAGAAAACTTATCTGACAATGTCACTGGCCTCCACTAAAGGGAGAACAGGGCTGAAGTGGTAGCTGCTCCTATTCAGATCACACCTAGCTGAACTATACCCACAGAGAAGCAGGTACATCTGTGCCCCCTTTTCAGCTTGGCACAAGGCAGATGTGTGACCTGGGCAGCTCCTGCAGAAGCAATGTCTCCTGTGCAATACCAGACTGCCAGGGATCACCATCATGCAAGGGCATCCCTTGTTAGATGAGCTAGAAATCCTTTCTTTTACAGTTTTGCTGGTAGAACAATCTTCTATTTAACAAGCTATAACAATAATTTCTGTTCTGATACAGGCCTTCAATTTGATATACACTTGTACACTCCATGCATGCTTTCTCTTTTTAAAATAATTCTCCAACTCATCCATCTGCTTCTGACACATTACCTTAGTTTAAAAAAGGATGTGCTGCTTATTCAGCACAATACATTGCTGGATGGTATTTTCCATCACTAATCACAAGAGCTATTTGGTCTATCATCACAAGAACTGCATTAACTCTGCTGACCAACAAAGGCCATTACCCTTGGCTGCAGCAGCTGCTGGAACAAATGAAGAGACCATCAGTGTGCATCACACAGCAACTTTGAGAGCTTGCTTTGCCTCCCACCTTTCTCTTCCAGATGTCAGGTGTTAGTGAAATGTGCCAAGGTTTCAGAGTAGTAATCACATCAATTTGAACGGAGAACAAGCTGTTATAATTCACTGTACTAATGAAAATTATGATGACACCACAACAGAAATCCTTGCCAATCTAATCATCTCACACCACCACAGCACAATGTTATTTAAAGACTAATGTTCTTAGTAGCACATACAAGTTTAGGAACAATTTCTGAAGATGATTAAACACCAAAGCAAAGTGGAGCTGTATGGAAAATTTAGCTCTTGCTTGGAGAGAATGGATTCCTCTAAGCACCAGCATGATTCCCACTGTATAAGAGCAAACAAGTTCAGTAAAGCATGATGGAGAAAAAGCTGGGGAAAAGTAATTTTTGGTCACAAAATGCTGGGGAATCAGTGTTACTGCCAAGCATTTCTCTAGTAAAAAGATGCAAATGGGGATGCATACTCAGTTTGCTACCTCTGAATTTCCTCACCTTGGGTCATAAAGTTAAATTAATTGAAGGAGAAAAAGGTTAGAGAGGAGTTCTGAGGAAAAAGATATTATTCAAATTTTCTGTGGTGGGTTATCTCAGCACCTGTTCACAGAGAAAAGAGGGCAAGTCATGGGTCCCCTCCATCCCCAGCACACAGTTGTCACCATGTGCAGAAAATACATGTATTTACTTTATCATTGTTTGGGGGTGTGTGTGGATGAAAGAATCCACAAATGTTTATCAAAGTAAAAAAGAGCATAAAATCAAATTAGATTTAGGGAGCTGTTAGAACTAGTTTGTGTGATTTAATCTGCTTCAAATTCTATCTGCAGCAGTGACTCATGGAACATCATGTCAAACTATAGTAAATTCATGGAATAGATACTGCATTAAAAGACTGCAGGAAAGCCAAAATTAATGTGAAAGTGGGCAGTCAAAAGGAAAAAGAACAAACAGGGAGGCTGTGGGAGGATGGAGGGGGAACAAAGGGAATCTGAGGCAAAGAGGTGAATTGGGAACATGAGATTATGATGGATTCCACAGAAATATTCTCATATGTCATTATGTATTCTTTACTTCCTTATTTAGAAGTATTGTTTCTTGAAAGAAATTTGAAAAGTTGTTTTGAAAGAGGAATGAGAACCTCAGGTGAGTGAAGGGAGAAATCTGCTTGGATCAGTTTCTCCTTGGCTTATAGACCAGGAGAATAATACCTGGCAAGTGTGGTCACTTGAAGCCTGCCACACAATTAAATACCCAGATTCCTGTGATATACAGAAACACATCTCACATCAGATTTGTGGCACTGGTGGTACATTTTCCAGAGGAGAGGTGGCCCATCCCCTGCAGATGGCCTCTGGCAGCCCAGGGCCAGCAGCCCTGTGAGCACCTGGGTGGCTTTGGGCACCTTCCTGTCTTGGTGCTTCCCTGGGATGAACTCACAGGGGCTGGGAAAAGGGAGGTGAGCAGCCATAACCACCTCAAAGGAGGAGATGATGAGTGAAGAATGAAAAGAAAAATCCTGGAAATCCACAAGATTCAGGCTGGGCAGCTACTGAGGGAAAGGGAAAGGGAAAGGGAAAGGGAAAGGGAAAGGGAAAGGGAAAGGGAAAG